>JBAMJV010001544.1:0-10000 GCA_037951105.1 Echinarachnius parma | reverse complement strand
CAAAGACGATACAAAATTCAATTTAGAAAGTGCATATGTTTTCAATAATTGTATCTTCCCCATTATCGTTAGGTCCCTTTGCTTCCACCACCCCAATAATTTTTTAATTTTACTTAATATCTCCTTATAATTTAAATTATCTTTCTTTTTTATATTGCGAGTAAAATATACACCTAAAATTTTTACTTCATTTACTAAATTTCCAAAGGTAGGTATCCCTGGCATTTCAAATTCATTGCCCATCCACATAAAATTCGTTTTCTCTTTATTTACCCTAAGTCCACTAATTTTCTCAAAAGCCTCAAAAATACTTCTCAACCTTTCAACAGAACTTGTATCTTTGGCAAGAATTGTTATATCATCAGCGTACAACACCTGTTTTACTTCATAATTACCAAACTTAATACCCTTCACATTAACATCTTTCCTAGTTGTGAGAGCCAATATCTCTATAGCTATTAAAAATAAATATGGAGATAAAGGATCCCCCTGCCTTACCCCACGTTTAATACCAAAATATCCAGTTGAATGGCCACCATTCATAACACAGCTACTGATATCATTGTATAGAATCTGGACCCATGTACAAAAAGAGTGCCCAAATCCAAATAATTTCAGTGCTTCAAATAAAAATTTATGAGAAACTGAATCGAATGCCTTCTCAAAATCAACTGCAACTAAAAATCCAGTTGGCTGAGTTAATGAATGAAAAAGCATATCATCTATTAAACGCACAGCTTCCCCAATATTTCTGCCCTTAATATATCCCACCTGATCAAAGTGTATTATTTCCCCTAATACTTCCTTTATTCTTTTAGCTAACACTTTAGACAAAATTTTGTAGTCTACATTTAAAAGAGTTATTGGTCGATAATTTTTCACATATAAAACATCTTTACCTTCTTTTTCAATTAAAGTAATCACTCCTTGTTTCTGAGAATTTGATAATTCCCTCTTATCGTAAGCGACATTTAATGCGTTTATCAACATGTCCCCCAACACTGGCCAAAACGTGCAATAAAATTCTACGGAGAAACCATCATTCCCTGGCGTTTTATTCAATTTCATCTCTTTTAATATTTCATAACATTCTTCCTTAGTCACCTTGCCTTCACAAAAATCCCGACTCTCCTTACTTAATTTGGGTATGTCACTAAAAAAATTAAATTCGTTTTCCTTACCGAAATTAACGTCTTGAAAAGCATACAATTTTTCATAAAATTGTCTAATTGCCTGCAATATATCATTTCTATTTCGTATTAAGATTTTATCTTCATTATAAATCTCTTTAATCATACTTTTCCTTTTATTAAATTTTAACAATTGTTCAAAGTAATGTACACACACACACAGTAACATACACACACACGCGCGCACGCGCACACGCGCACACACGCACACACGCATACACACATACATGCAAACACACGCACACGCGCACCCATACTCGTGTGTGTCTGTATCCACAGATGTTCATAAACAAAAGCAAACACGAACATACACTATATTCACACGCATGGGACCAAAACTACACCCAGAGAAACATACACTTGCACACACGAACACATACGCATACGAGTAGGCCTACACATCACACATAACCAAACATACAAACACACACAAATACATCGTAAACACTCACACTACACGGTATATGGTAGGTATAAGTCAAGCCGTACTACCCAGACCTTGCGGCTGGTATTTGTTCAGGTTTACTCGTCCAGCCCTCGACGGGATATGATCAGACCTGTATAGCCAAACTGTCGGGACGTATTAGTTCCAGCTAGTCAGGTTTCACATAAACGAACTGAGGGCACATTACCTAGCTTTTCTTTAAAGAAAAATTTCAACCCTTTTGTTGAACAATAATAACAACAGCGATTGCACAGTTATATGCTTTATACTGTAGATGCATTCGGGTTCGGTGATATTAAATCATTTATCGGACGTTTTCCTGTAGCTATAGGCTTAGGTTTTTAAAGAAACAAAATCAGTATTGAAATTGACGAAGATGAATGACTCAATTTTAATTAGAAATAATCATAAGTAATACAAACACAACTCGAGTTTTAGTTTTAAAAATGAAATTTGCCATTGAATAATAGTTTGAATACTACTTGATATTAAGATTAATGTAAATAAAATGAAATACTTTCCTGGCTCTCATGACGAAACTAAACTGCCCAACGACTATTTTCTGTAGACGCTTGTTGCATGCAAGCCTGCAATGTGATATATGTCTACTCCCCGCGTTTTATAAACAGAGATCACGGTAATATAATTATCCCTATTTTCCATAATCGAATTCCTGGCATGCTAAGCGACTTCTTGGAAGGCTTTCGCTGCTGCCTTTACCCTGCACTCTCCAACCGGGAAAGCGTCATGCAGCGAACTGCGTGAAGTCGCCTGTAAAGACCGCATTTAGCGACAAATTATCGCATTTTTAGATTTTGTGAGAGATAGCTTATAACATCGAGTGTAGCGTGTGGCACAGCGGGACTCAGCCCGTCTTGAATATTGGTATAATTCTATTATAATCACACTGGTCCCTGGGAGCTTAATGCGAACATATTTTTTAGAAAAAAGGAGAGTAAATGTGTGTTTAATGTAGTTTTATGATCTAAAATTGTCTTCTCTTCACTTTTCACGCAATAATTCATATTTTACATCACTTATTTTAGTCTATATTGAGTTATGGCTGTCACTTCGCGAGATATGCATTGTTTGGTATATTATGAATATTGTATTCCAAATACAGTTATACATCGCGGCTCGAGTTTCCCCATCGAGCCAAAATCACTCGTAAATCTTATACATTTATTTAGAAATCCGACGCTCCGTAGAGATTCGCTTTTATTTTCATGTCATAAAAAAGCTGGAAAATATTGCAATCTTCTATTTCGTGTCCTTGGGAGGGGCGGGGATTTTGGAATTTATCTTCTTCCGTTTGACATGTTTAAGAAAGTCTATCCTCCGCATTCTGGGAAACTGCAAATCCTCATGCAATATGCAACGGGAGAAAACTATAAACACTCGAGTATCGATTCCATATCTAGATTTGGACATCATCAAAAAATATTGCGGAATATGAGAAGGAATATAATACAACTATATTTCGAAGAGGTGATAATTACTGCAATTGACCTGCAGTGCAAAAGATAAGGTGGTATAAACACAAATGGGATACATATTGCGCCGCGGTAAGACGATAAGGGACAACATCTTCCCATACGGATCTTAGGGGATGAAGCTTGGAGGGTTCTTTGGGGGTATATAGAGGAGGAGGAGGTATGTGTGGGATAAAGAAGGGGTCTCCGATGTGGTGTAAGGGGATCCAGGATGGGGGATTTAGATGGCGGAGGGGAGTTAATCCTTCCCGGGTCCGCAGGACGCCTATTTGATGCTTAAAGGAGGCGATAAGTCCCTCCCGAAATCCGTTCCCAAATCCACTTGTGATAGATGATATCCAATATCTTCCACAATATTCGTCATTTCTTTGGGGGTTTCCCCTCAATCCAAGTATAAAAGCTATATCATTTACTCATTTAGTTTTCTCTATGGGGAGAATGCATAATGTCGAAAGATTCACAAAATGTTCTGCCTTGGAGAAAAGAGACACAACCATTCAACATTATATTTGTATAATCTAAATATGTAGGGGGTAGTAAATAGGCTTTGAGATTTGTATGGAAATGTTGTTGATAAGTCTGTATTTCCATGCTTATTTGTAAAATAATCATTTAACATTTCATAGTGAAGAGTATGAGTATTACGAAATAACAGTCATTAATGAATATATTCTTCTCTTTTTTCTTCCTTTTTTGCTACAGACGGGAACCCAGACTATTATGGGCCAGCGGGGTACTTCGACTACTTCCACCCAGGCCATCCCGGAGGGCCACCGTCCTCCGAGGCCCCTGTCCAGCCCACGGACATGAACCCCTACATGCATCATCCACCCGTCTCGCAGGGCAACCACCCGATGGACCAGCATCCAGGCATCCCAGTGTCGCAGCCGGGGATGGGCGGCGGCCACCCACCTGACGGTGCCGACTACCTCCCGGGGAAAGAGCTGAACGCCAGCCCCGAGCCCACCATGCAACATCTCCCACCCGCCACTCCCAACGGTGACATGTACCACCACCCGCACCACCATCACCCGCATCCCGGTGCGATGGGTGGGGATCGGTTTGGCCCGGGGAGAGGAGGTCCACCCCCACCACCGCACCTCAACGGGTTTCGCGGCGTGCCGCCCCATCAAGAACTAGTTGAGGGCGTGTGGTGACAGTTTTCTGCATGACGAAACATTTTATTAAAACATGTTAAGCAAACCGCTACGCACTAGCAAAAGGAGACACAAAACTTGTTTAGCAACCGATTCATCTTTCTTCTACTGTACTTCATTTTTCAGAAGGAAACATGGACAGCGATTAGTTGGATAGATTTTATATATATATATATATTATGAATTGACTATGACTCCTCTGTTCTGCGATGTTGATGGACACTAAATATCAGTGTGAGGACTTGATGTACAAATTTAGTAAGCTTTCGCTGTGCGCATATACAACTGTTCATGTGCAGAGTGTATTTGCCAGCTATCATTACGAGTAACTCCTAGCACCCTAACATAATTAGATGGGTTCCAGCTCACTAGACATATCGTGTGCTGTTTGTTGCGAGGTTTCACTAAAGCACCTGTACTAGTCAGAACTATAAGTCATGATTACGTGACGTACAGACCCGCAAGCTAATCTGGCTCCTTGTATCATTCGTAATCATGGTAACGCATCGTGGACTTACGGATGACGTCATACAAACAGCAGATGTACTCAATTTATCGATGTTATCTTGTTCTAGAATTTTACTTCTAAAGAAAGTACTTTTAACATTCAGTACTGCGGGGGAGGGTCGTACTATGATTGGAGAAAAGCATTTATTGCTGCCAAATCAACGATGACAACTTTTCTTTTCAATCAGCAATGAACTTTGGTGACATTAGCTTCTCTCAATTTCAGAAATTATACGCGAAGAGGCGCGCACTTACTCTATGCTTTCTTCATTTACACTGCAACTTCACGCCGTCATGTAGCACACGAATGTTCTTGATGATGATACCAAGAAAGGGAAAGGGACAATGATCATACAAATTAATATATATTTGTTTCCTTGAATTCAATATGCATTCTTAACGCAACGTTATCTTGAAACTGTTCAAGCTGCTAGAAATCATAAAACATCCTAATATATATATAGGCAGAGCTGTATGTTTCATCCACGAACATTTCCATCCAATATTTTCTTGTTTAAAAAGGAAATATTATTCATAATATACTCAGACAATGAATTAAATTTGTTTTAATTGGAGTTTGAAAAAAAGGAATGTGCAATTGTAGAAATCTTTCGAAAAACGTGTTGTCTTTTGTTTACGTAGTGCCTAGGTCATTTGTTGAGATAGATTAAACAAAGTAAAATGTTCAGCTATTTAACATGTAAAATGTATTAGAGCACATTAGATAAGTATATTGCTTCATTGAGGTTCGTATTGTAAATCTAGCGTACAGTTGAGACGGATTTGTGAGTTCAAAAAGGAAAACATACTCTTTCAATTTGACTTTCTTGATCATGTGAAATTGGATCTAAAGTGTTTTATTCTTATAAACAGTTTACTTTTTAAATTTGGATTAATATTTATAACATTCACACCATCCTGAAGGGCCATTTCAGCAAAATGTGTACATTTGTAAATCATATAAATTATTACTTTATCCTAATTACATTGTGAATCATGAGTAAAACTAAAATTACATAATTAACATAAAATAACATAACCACTCCAGCCTGTACTTGATCCCCTCCCACTAAACGTTCGATATTATTCATTTGTTAAATGTTATTCGTGCCAAACGAGATAAAGCAGTCTGTAAAGATATTTATGAAGCCATCAAATGCCAAACATTATATGTTTATTTGTCTAATGCTTTCCAATTTCTTTCAAAATTATATATATTCAAAGTGAAATGCATATAAGGGTATTGAATCATAAACATGGTTTTGTATGGAATAATGCATAAACTAAACCATTATTATGGTATTACATTAATTTCCAGTTCCTACTATTATCAATTTTCTCAAAATGACCTACATTTCAGGTAGCATAAACAAGTGAAAGATGCATTTTATAAACTACAGTAAAAAGATAGCAAGGAGCATGATTATTTCTCTTCAAATTAAAGTGGTCCATTAACATCATATTTTTTCCCAAAAGTGATATTTGAGACTTCAATCATGTACCAATATCATTGTAGGATGCTTGAGAATGATATGTGAGATTTTCATAGAAAAGAAATAATGTTTACCTAGTGAGAGTAAGTCGGTGTCTGATTGTATCCCGATCGTTCGCGTAAAGTATCTGAATTCGAATATTATGAAGGATTTAGTATCCGAATTCGGATACTATTGACTACGGTCGACTACAGACGCATTCAAATTCAATCTTAAATATCTCCATAATTAGGGAGACATTTGACAAATCAGAACCTATTTCATTATGCTGTTACCATACGCCAAACAACACGGTTCAAGAGAAGTGTGAGAGCTCTACGTGATTTTGGTTGAATTTAAGCAAAGTTAATGGATCACTTTAAGAGAGCTCTTCGAACAAAATAAATGGTATCGTCTTTGTTATATATATAAATTCATTTTAGTACTAAGTATATATGAACATTTAAAAGCAAATGGTGCTTTTTAATGACGCTGCCGTTTCGAACAAAACTGACAACTTTCAGCTTTGTCATTTAAGTGAGAATACTCACATTCAATTCGTTTGATATTGGAAATTAATAAACGAAAGCATTCATTTATTTTCATGATATTCCCATGGAAAATAATAAAAATAACAATTATTAAGTGCGAGTATTCTCACTTACATATATTATGTCTGTAAAAAATGACAAAGCTGAACTGGATCATGATTAAACTTTTGTTTATAATTTCGAGAACAAAATCAGTACTCATAAAGTGTGATATTACAGGCAAAGTACTACACTATTCTGTAATCACATCAGATGTTTCCAATATAAAATAAATGATAAATCACTTCAATAAAACATGTAAAATATTATATCAAAATTACTTTTGTGATATTCTTGTTTCTTCAGTTTTGCCAAAAGTTGTGTAGTTTTTATCTTGTTTCTTCTCTCTTTTCTCAATTGATGTGAGTAACTTGAATGTTTAACTTTGCTAGTCTTTATCTTTATTTAAAAAACGAATTTCCAAGGTGATCCAAACATTTAGTGATGTTGGAACCTTTATTATTGGACGACCGAGATGTACGAACGTTCGTCATTCGGTCTGCTTTTGAAATTCTAATTCTGTGTATTTTTCTCTTGTGTAAAATATTGTGAGACAACTTTGTAAGTACTATTCGACTTATGTCTAATTATTTAATTTAAAAGAAATAAAATATTGACTTGTTTCAACAGTGTAATTTATGCCTTTAGCGTCGTTTCTTGTGGAGAAAATTGCTAAGTTTTGTGGTGAAATCTTTGAATGGGAACAATGGTGTCACAAAACTGACGAAGCAGAGGCGTCGATCCGTTTTTGCGATGGGGGGGGGGGGGGGGGGCGACATTTGAAATTGTTTCCCCACTAAAAAAGCTAAAAGCCCCACATTTGGGGGGGGGGGGGTGGCAGAAAATAGTTTTCAACCGAATGACACCCAATCAGGGGGTCTAGCTATAGGGGCAGAGCCCCAGTAAGCTTTTTAAATTTGAGCCACTATAGGAACTTTCAAAATGTAAATAGGAATACAAAGTTCGTGTATCTTATTACAAAACAAGTTTTATTCTGCGCTCTTTTAAAGTGTCTTGATGGCTCGAAGCCCTGAATGGGTTGAGTCAAGTGGCACCCACATTGGGGGACGAAATGGGGGTCCGGGGGCGGAGCCCCCGGAAGCTTTTACATTTCAGCAACTCGAACTGCTATAAATTGTGTGATAAAATTGTATAAAATAGTGAATCTATTGGTTTTGATTATTAAAGCTCCTCATAGCGAGGGAATTATTGAAGGCCCTTATAACAGTGGGCTAGGGGGCACATCAGCCCTGAGAGCTTGTTGATATTATCACTTATGAAATCAAAGATATTTTTATAATGGACACAAACATACATTTGAATTAATATAAGTTTGATTTACGACCTCTGCCCCAATTTTTGAACATGTGGGATACAGATACCCCTTATCGCTATTGCCAGGGGTACACAGGTTATTCTATTTTCTGTGTCTGTGTTCTGCGTTCGTTTGCGTTGTGTGCGTTTGAGTAACTACATCGCCAAACACATTTGGAAATGTGAGTTCCTGCAACCGAAATGAAGCTTGCAATGGGGATTCATAATATAAGCTAATCGATGAGAAACTGTATGCGCGGAAAGCGCGCGGAAAAAAAGGAGTTTGGCAGTCTTTTTCAAGCTAAAAAAAAAAGCTATATTGAAAATTAATTATTGATAATTGTGTTCTTCCCCTCTTTAGCATTATATCCCTGGATTTTTTTCTTCTTCATTTTCTGAATTATTGGGGAGGGGGGGGGGGGCAAAACGATATGTGCGACCGCCCCCCCCCCCCCCCCCCCCCCCCGCCCCCAGGATCGACGCCTCTGTGACGAAGGGTTTATACAAATGTATGATACCGTGGGCGTATATATATGTACAGTGAGTGATGCGCGGACGTTTTGTGAACGATGAATGAATGTCATAATTATGGATATGTAATGAACACAAATGCAAAGTTATGTTTGCTGAATCTCTGAAATAGGTTTTTTACTCGGTTGGAGTAATTTCATATTTTCTTTCATCGAAATTAAATCATAAATATTTCAACCACGAAGTGGAAAATTAAAGGGAAATGGTTTCATATATACTTCTATTAGTGAGAGGAAAACTGCAATGTATGAAAGAACTAGAACTAGAATTGCAAGTGAGTTAGGTCTATTCAGACAAAGTTACAATATCCATTTATAACATTATTTGATAATTGGTGAAACAATTGAAGTAGGCCACTGTATCATTATATGGATCTAGTAACTTTGTTGGCATGTGCAAACACTAGCAAATGGTTGATAAAATGTGTATTACTGTGATCTGATATGTCCACTGAGTGATGTGTGAAAATTCCATGGTAAATACATATCATAATTATGACAAAGTGATATTCGCTTACTCATTGCGCTGACATTGTACACAGTGATAATTTCCCAGTAGATAATAATACATCTGAACACATCAATCAAACATATTTGTATAACGGAATATAAATTTTGAAAACTGAAAGCTGTTCAATGTTTCTATTGGTAATACAAATACAATGAGGTATGTATGAACCGCTAGAGTTCAATGTAACTTTTGAGGATTTTTACAATGTTACTAGATCCCTTGAAACACATGATTCCACACATATAATCACAATGTATCTGAATGAATGAAGACGTAACATGCCAATGAATCCCCGCTCAGGTATAAGCTCCACATTTCTTTGCAAGAGTGTGTTTCATTCTATCACACAAACACTCGCACATTTACGTACACACAGACAAACAAACCATGAAACCATCGAATAAACGTAAATATAGATCTGAAGATAGAGAGATAGATATTATTACAGGTGTATGTATATGGTTTGCAATACAATTTGTGACCAGTTTTGATGAAATATTCTTTAAGTAAGATCGTCAAGTAATTTAATGTAATAATTTCACTTTTAAAAATCAAACTCGTTCGATTTCTGGCACCATAGGCGTACCCGGGGGGGGGGGGGGGGTTGGGGGTTCAAACCCCCCCCCCCCCCCCCTTTGACCAAAAAATGACTGTTTTGGGGGGTTTGAACCCCCCCCCCCCCCCCCCCTTTCAAATTTTAACTGGTCTCGAGACCAAATCTTAGCGGTCTCGACCGTCATTTTGGATGGTCTCGGCCTAGAAAAGTGTGAAACACCGTGGTCTCGGACTCG
>JBAMJV010001543.1:0-29989 GCA_037951105.1 Echinarachnius parma | reverse complement strand
CATAAGATAATACACCACTAAAATTGTCATAAATCGGTATTCTGAAAATCGTCTTAAGGGCATCATATCTTTCCCTGACCACGCCCATTAGTGCTGAGTTAGCCAATCAAAATTGTTGTTACAAAATGTTAATATGCCCCCTCAGCCAATCACAGTGGGTTAAATTGCGTATGCGTCGCATTTTCTTTAAACGCGCGCATCTAACTAGCTTCGCGCACACATAGGATTTTCAATCAGAGTTCAAGAAATTTATATATTTTGGTCAAAGAGTATTTCTGTAAGAATGGGATTTTCATATGGTTAGATTTTCAATGGAATTTTCTCCCCATCACTCTTATTTTCTAACTTTTTCGCACGTACACACCTATACACACAAAAAACATAGGGAGCTCTTTAAAATCTCAAATGAAAGTTTTCAGAATACACATTTTCCACCTCTGCTTGCGCGAACGCGCTTATCAATAATGCGTGGCAAGGCGCGCCAGCTAATAGAGGTTAACAAACTTTCAGAGATAATACAAAAGATATGAGAGTTTTCAGAATACCGGTTTTGTCATAAGCCTAAGATAGTACGTTATCTCTTAGTGGGCCATTTTGCTGTAATCTGATTGGTCAATTTGTCTTTGAGACAAACCCGTATTTACCTCATTTACTTGGTCAAAATGATCAAACGGGTAATATGAGCCCGTATTACCTGTTTACGTCTTGTTGTTGTTATTGTTTTAATGTAAATTATCGTGTTTTTCATCGTTGTGCACATGCGCAGTGGCGATTTCAACCACTGAAGATGAGCCCGTATTACGTGAATGAAATGTATACACTTAAAGAGATAAATCCGTCACACCCTGCTTGTTCTCACGCAATACGGGATATATCTACGTTCTGGTTCCATATTCCATTCGGCCTCCGGCCTCATGGAATATGGAACCAGAACGTAGATCTATATCCCGTATTGCGTGAACAAGCAGGGTGTAACTAATAATATTAGGGAAAAGACGATTTTCAGAATACACCCCCAGGATTCCAGATCTGCATGCTTTGCACTGAATAATCAAAAAAAGTCATCATTTACCAGATTTATCCAGAATTTGGGCTTATTATGGAAGATAACATTACATTAATGCCAAATCCAGCATAAAAATACAGATAATAACAACTTAAGTATTGTTTCTGATTTATTTTCTGAAAAAAAATTACGTCATGATTCCTCCGCGTTTTTGAGAAAAAAGTTGAAAAGGCTGAATTACATAGTCGCTAACTTCAGTTGTTTTCCATTGGGTTGTGTTCGGAATCGTATTCCGCTTTAAAATGAATTCAAATGCTGTTTTAAGAAAAGATGCACTTAATGTGCTACGGGGCATCGTGAGAGAACTACGGTACACGAAACCACAGGTATGTTCTGTAAACTAAGAACCTGATATTCGACATTTTTTGTTCGGTTAATGTAGCCGTAGTCTGACCGATCCTGTCCAACTCCAGGACCAGGGAGTTCGCCCGAAGCTCTGGCGACGCGCAGCCTTGGGCTGGGTACCCTGGCTAAGCTACTGGCCGCAACTAAACCCTGCAGAAATAAAATTTGGCTTTTTTATGGTCGCTTTTAAATTTGTGGTAACTGGACTGGCATTAGATCGACAAATCTATCGCTTTCATGGCCTTTTTGACATTATTATTGTTATTTTCACTGTCGGCATTCTAGAAGTAGAATGCCGACAGTGCAGCGTTGCGACAGTGAAAATAAAAAAAGTCAATAATTAATATATAATGTCAAAAAGGCCCATGCCCATAATAAGATGAAAGCGATAGATTTGTCGAACTAGACTGGCATACACTGTCAGTGTGTCAGCCCCTTCTAACACCACATTCGCGTATTCCCTGATAACCGGCATGACCGGATTTGTGCGGGAAAGAGAGATTGAATATGAATGATGAATGATGTATCTGCAAGAATCTTCAGGATTGAAGGAGGCAGATTAACCCGAAGAAGAAGAAGAAGAAGAAGAGACGAACAAGACAAAACTTGTTACACTTAAAGTTAAAGTTTATGAAGGTGTATCCCAACTTCGCGCACGAGAAATTCTGAATTTTTCAAAGTGGCTTAGGATCAAGAAAATTACAGTAATCTCAATGAAACAATCATAAATTACCCCTCAAATTCTGAGGATTCGATTAATCTTGAATGATTTCATTTTAAACACACAATTCGGGGTTATAATGACCCGATTCGGTGGAATGTCATATCAGCAAGAACTTCTTCACTGAGTACGGTAGTCTCCATACTTCGCGCGTCAATACCTAGGGGGCACTCTGCCATTGACTTAACACGTATCCCCGTGTGGCAAACTGTAACACGCATTTCAATGGCAGTGTGATGATGCAAACATTTTGCGCGTATTAGCATGTTTGCACGCGCAGCGTTGTCAAGCTATCTACGGAGATTGCGCGATCCAAAAGTAAATTTGAAGGGCAGCCTTTCGATGACAACAATTATGTTCTACTGGAATGATTTCCGTTTAATTTGCTTGATTCTTCCTCCATAATTTTGTAATTTTGTTGAAACACCAAAGTTGTGATTTTTAAAAAAGACCACAAAAAGTGAGTATTTCTCCAGAAATATCGCTCTTTATTTGCTAATTTTTTGGTTGATGAGTAATTAACGTGTGCTCTTTCATTTGACATTGAAAATTTCCGTCGCCGTGTCGGTGTTCTAATTTTTGCGTATCTCGCCTTGCGCGAAGTTGGGATACACGCGAAGTTAAGAGACTTGTCCATAACTTAAACAATGTTTATTGTTATATAAAAATAATAAATTAATAAAGAGGGCGCTGCACGAAATCATTTTTTGGGGAGGTAATGAAAAACTGAGATGTCTGAGTGTCAAATTTGAAAGAACATACAATTTTAAAGACGGAATCAAACTTTATTTGGTAAAAATTGGTTCAGAAACGGCTGAATATCCATAAATAAATAACCATCTGTAAAAGTGTAATCATTGACATTGTGTTGTAGGGCCCCACAATAATTCAATAAATTTGAACCACTGCAGCCATTGAAAAAAAAAATGCTTTTAAAAAAACTTTTCAAAACTTTACAAAAGATGTAAATAGTTGTTGATGATCTCAAAACATCACAATTTCACATGCACAATTTTTTATTTAAAATGGTTGAAACCAATAAGATTTTAGAGAGCGCCCTCTTGGGTTTTAACGGCTCTTTTGAATGATAACAGGCATTTTACTTATTTTAGTTATTTTTTATACCTTCCGAGCATGGTTGAGTTATAACTAATAGTTTGTAATGCAGTAATGGTGCAGGTTTTGGTTACTAAAATTCAGTTTGACGAAAACTACTCTCCATACCAAAACTCAACTATCCTTTTAATATTGACAAAAAGGGAAGTTTGTGACTTTTGAACTTTGAAAGTTTTGTCCAAACTGTGATTCAATTTAATTTTTAAAGTCCAACTCCAAGATTCGAAGAGTTGGGATTTTCTGACCCGCATGATTTTTCAGGGGGGGAGGGGGGACACCAGAAAGCGGTCGTTATGGGCATGTGGTCACTATACACAGTTGGTCGCTATAGTTTAGCAGGTTTGACTGACGGTAGTAGTCATGCATGCACATGACTTGGGCACGCTTTAAGCCTTTGGTAGATAATGCCGTGTTGCAGTAAATTCTAATCATTTATATAATAATTTCCTATAATAAAATTTTTGTTTTGTTCTTATAATCATGTTAATACTTTAAATTGAGTAAGTTACCCTTTTTTGCCTAGTGTATATGTTTTAACCACACCCCTTAAGTTGGGTTGTCCATGGGGAAAAAGGTATTCACCTTTTCAAGATGGTCAAAATGTGCAGAGGATAAGTAAAAGCCTCCAACAGGTACTAATAACGTAATGTCTTAATGATGCATGCCTTGTCTTTCCATGTCTTGCACCTGTAATAATACCCTCTATTATGCCTACAGCCCTAAACAAAGCAAACTTTCATCAAATATTAATAATATTGACCAGTGTCAATAAATCATTGAACTGGTTGTGTCTTATGCCTGTAAATACCATATTATCCACCCCTGCAAGTCGAGGGGCTTTATACTGCGTAAGCGCATATTATCATGCTTCAAACATATACAGCAGTGAATAACATACATGGGGGCACTGGGAGATTTAGCTCCCGAGATTCCCCCATAATGGCACTCTAAAAATGTGTTTGCATTGCACTCTTATGAAAATTTACGGGTTCTTTGATGATTTTCTGCGGATCTTGGCATTCTCTACCAAAACAAGCCCACAGCATGACTAAATAATTCAATTGCAAAGAGCATCCATTCTTTTAGTCATGCCATGGGCACGTCTTTGTAGAAAATGCATGCCTTCATTTTTTTGCAGGTAGTCTTGAAAAGTAGCCCCATGCCATGAAAAATTCATTTTGAATCCTTTTTTAATTTTTGTTATTTTAAATCCCTGATGTACAGTCCTCTGCAAGAAATATGCCTGCCTTTCAGTACTTGATGGAGCAGTACAGGAATAACCAGGTGACGCAGGAGCAAGTGTGCCGGGCAGACAACCACATGCTGCACAATGCACAGACCTATCTGCACCTGCTGAGGAGCACGAGGGAGGTTGAGGTAAAAGCGAATGTGGGAACCTTTTTTTTTCTGTAGGTGTAAGAGACGGGGGCTAGGGGTTGCGTTCCCTTCCCCCCCTTTCAAGAGTTTAAGAGTTTGAAAACACTTATACATGTAATGCGGCAACAATCAAATGTCGCGCATTCAGACAAAACAAGCACAATTAACCCAAACATTATTTAGAAAAAACCTTCACACACAACACAATGTATCGGGCAGAGTCCGCTCATTTTGGAGGAAAAGGAGTAAGCATTTTGCATGATTTGGCATTTTTGTCGAAGACAGGCTGAAGGATGTTATTTTTTGTTCAAAAGCTGTCATATTTTGAGGGGGGTGGGCCATCCTATTATAACATGAAGTATGTTTATTGTTTAGCAGTTCTTTACGTATATTTCATATCTAGGGGAGCAATAATTCCTACACTTGTCCTTGGCTATACACTAAGTTGATTATTCACTGAAAACAATCATAGATATTATGGCAGAAGTTAATAATTTAGTCTTGGTATCTGTTCATGCTGTTCTTGTCTTTACAGAAGAGGGCGATAAACAGAATTATTATTGGAACTTATTTTGAATATGATGCTGACTAGTGAGTGTTTTATTTTACTTAGTAACATTGTGTATGTATATCCAAGCATTTCAAACTATGGTTGTCTTTTTTCTTGCTGTCCAATAAAGATGTGTTGACATTCACTCTCTCCTTTTTTCAATGGTTTTGTTTAAAATGCAGGAGCTGCAAGCAGAATACAGCAACAAGGAGAGAACAGTGGCAGAGAGTGCAAGACTAGTGGGACTAGAGCTCCCCATACTACCCCCAGGGACTGAATAGGAGAGACATCACTTGATACGAGAGACTGTTTTAGAGCTTGCCCGTAGCGGTGGCCTGGGTGCCAATGGCCCCCCAGATATTGTATTTGGCCACTATATTAGATTGGCCACCAAAGAATTCATAAGGATCTACAATGTCGAGTCTACGGTGGGAATCTATCTGATGTGTCATTTTGGCTACCTGAAAGAAAAGCGTAAGGGAGAGGTCTTTGTGATAATGAAACCTTCTGTAATCATCTGCATTGAAGTATGTAGTGATTCTATGGCCCCTTCATGGCTTTGACGTGAGAGAGTTCAGGTTCTGTACAGACACATGATGGTTCTTGACATTTGGCCACTAGAAACTCTTTATTATTGGCCACCAACAAATTTGTTCATTTTGTATCATCACACATCTTCCTGCAATGGCGGGCAAATCTGAGCACTAACATATTAGGATCTACAAACCAACCACAAGCCCATCTATCTGATGTGTCATTTTGGTCAAACTGGATGACTCTGAACTTGCATCAATAGTTAAAGTGAAAAAGGTGCGAAAGGTGCACTTAATTGGAAAGTCCCTATAATTCATATGACTCTCCATGAGAATCATACAGTGGAACCTCATAACACTTGGGAGCTTGGGATCATGATGATTAGTGAATTACATTGTTGCATTAAGCTATTGTTGTTATTTCACTGTAGAACAACAACAAGATTACAGTGTAATTAAGAGCTAGGACCAGCAAAATTACCTTGTAATTAGAGGGTTCAATTAAATACCAGAGCTCGTTTAATGGGGCTCCACTGTATCACATTATCATAGTCACTGTGGAATGACGTCACATGTAGACCTAGATGTTATTATGAGCTCCAGCAATATGAGTTACTTGAGTTTGATGTTTTATTATCCAAATAAAAAGTACATCAATATAACAATCAAATGTCAATCAAACCATAGTGACCACCCAAGGAAATAGATGTCGCCACTGTATAAACAGGTGACCTCTAATATACACAGGTTCCAAATCACTGTCTTTTCTCAGTGGGGGATCACTTTTAGTGGCCTCTATAGGCAGGTTGGCTGTTATAGACAGGTTTGACTGTATATTTCATTGTTTGACGTTGAACCAATACTTTGTTGTGATGAACAGTTGTGTGTTGTAGTAATACCTCAAGTGGTGACTGACGTATGTAACCAGGAACTATTGAAGGGATAGTACAGTTTTGGTCCAGAACAGAATTTTAGTAACCAAAACGTATAAGTTATCATTAAAAACTAACAGTTATCACTCATTGCTGCTTGGATGGTAGTAAAACATAACCTAGATTTCCTAGGTTTTCCTCAACATGGTTTACATAAAATCCTTGATTGGTACTTGAAAAGAGAGAGTTCATTATTTGGAAAAAATGTAATACATGAATTTTTATTAAAATACAAAATATGTAATATTTTACTGAAATACATGTATGCATTCTTATTTATTGTATCTGTATTATGTCACCAGTTTAACATGACAAATTAATAAATGTTTAAAACAAAGTCCAATAATGCAAATTATGAAAGCATGTACAAATATAACTTCTGTATATAAATGTTATGAAACAAATATATTATTGGAACACAGGGAAACTAGGTGTACACCTTTACAAATATGTACCAGGAATATAGATCATGTTGATAACCAAAACCAAAACAAAACAAGCTGATACAAAGCTCAACAAAAGCAATCATTTTATAATTGATGCAGGCCTATATATAAGAAATATGAACTAGAAAAAAATGTAACTAGCTAGTGACATGTATAATATATTAGTTATTTTTTACTTTATTATGGAAACTTGCATCCGGTGCAAGGCATGGTTAACCAAAAACGAAAGCAAAACCATAAAACCATAATAATACATTTTAAAAATGTGCAATTTAAATTAAGATACAGGAAGTAAACAAGCTCATAATAGAAATTTGGTGGGCCTTTCTAGATTAAATTGATTAGCATGCTATCGAGCTGGGAATTTCCTATGATTACAGTACCAGTGGCGTGGGGTGGTAGGGTTGTGTGCATGTGGAGGACACACTCGATAGATTTCTTTATATTTCTTGTTTTTTGTCCTTGTTATTTTATTGTATGTATTTGTTTCATGTTTTGTTTGATTATTTATTTAAATTTTTAATTGTATTGATTGATTGATTGATTTTTGTTATTATTATTATTATTTGTATTATTACTATTTGTATTTATTTTGGGGATGAGATGGCACGCGTCCCCTCCTCCCCGTAGCTACGCCACTGACTATAGTACTTGAGATATTACCATGCATAATTGCACAACTTTCAGTCTGCACATTGATTAAAGTGATCCCTGTAAAGTGTCAGATATTGCACCAAATGACATTTGAGACTTCAATCCTATATCAATATCATTGTAAAATACAATTGAAAGATTTGTGAAAGTTTGAAAGAAAACGAACACTGTTTACCTAGTGAAAAAAACGAATATTGAGTTCATATTTTATCCCCGAATACTGATGGTCTGCCATACATTTGTCGCAGTAATGAATGATCCGTTTGAGATATTCGTACCCGTGTATTTTTACACACGTAGTACATAATTCATGGAATTTGAACTCGCTCGGCTCAAAGTTCAATCTCCGGAATGTTCTCACGCGTGCTGCATGCGGACGTTCTCAGCTAAGACATTGTACCTTTTTTCAATTGCGTTGATTAACGCTTTAGAAATAATGATTTTCAATGATAATTATCTTCATACTAAAGGGACATTTGAAAAAATCAAACCCTATTTTATTCTTCTCTTACCATAAGCTAAACAACACGGTAGAAGAGAAACGAGGAAGCTCCAAGTAATTTTCGTGGATTTGGACACTTTACAGGTATGACTTTAACATAAACTGAAACCAGAAAATGAGATTGGTAATACATAATGGGACATTTTGTGCATAAATAGACTCTTATCGAGATAGAGAGAAAGGGGGGGGGGGGGGTTCTGTATTACTAGTATGTGTTAATCATGCACAGACTTAATTATGTGTTATTTAAAGCCAAAATAGTGTATATGAATGAGTGACTGAATGGATGAATGATCGATTGACTGACTGAATGGATGAACGAATGAATGAATAGGTCATATGGATGGATGGATGGATGGATGGACGGATGAATGAATGAATGAATGAATGAATGAATGAGAGGATGTATAAATAAATGGTTGACTGACTGCGTGATGTCTGAATAAATGGTTGAATTAATCAAATGAATGAAAATTTGCATGCAAACACGAATTAAACCGAATACATACCAGCATAAAACATACAATAATTTATTTTGTCGGGGTTAGCTCGTATTTATTTCAATTCACGCATTGATAAAACAAATATTAAATTGGAGACTGTTAACTTTAGATATGTCAAGATAATAAGTCTAAGTGAAAATATAAAAGGGAACTTTTGTTTATATTAAAGGGCCTACCAAAGTAGTTGAGGACCCCGGTAGTGCATGTGACTTCATATTCGCTGACGTAACAAAGGTTGAAAATTACCCTCTATTTATTTTTAACACAAAAACGGGTACAAATTGGCATTAAAAAAAAAAAAAACTTCATGTATAGGCATAATGTGTGGCCCTTCACGAAACGGTGTCCTTATTTCAAATTTCCGAACATAAATGAAAAGTATTCATAAAATAATATACCTTGGACAATTCATTATTTCCACAAAAATAAAATGTTTGCGAACACATGCCAAAAAGACCCATTTTACTCGAAATTCCGTACACATCACCACATGGGGTTCAGGACATGTCTACCACGATCTTAGTAAGATTATTATCTCTTGCAAGCAGTCAGTTGTGACTTGTGTAGCAAAACGTGATTTCCCGTTCAGGCGCGGATCTACGGGGGGGGGGGGTTTAGGGGGTTTAAACCCCCCCCCCCCCTTGGGCTGCCAAGTGAAAATGTGATGTGCATAGAAAAACGCCATCATGGGTTTAAACCCCCCCCCCCCCCCCTTGGGCTGCCAAGTGAAAATGTGATGTGGAAAACATCACTTACGGGGGTTCAAAACAGCAAAAAAAAATCGCGGCTCGTGGACGATGCTTCGCATCGTCATTGGGTCACCCCACCCCCTTAGCAAAAAGACATCACTTACGGGGGTTCAAAATAGCCTAAAAAATCGCCGCTTCGCGGCTCGTGGACGACGCTCCACATCGTCATTGGGTCAACCCCCCCCCCCCTTGGCTCTGACGTGACTTACGGGGGGTAAAAATAGCCTAAAAAATCGCCTCGCCGCTACGCGGCTCGTGGACGATGCTCCGCATCGTCATTGGTCAAACCCCCCCTCCCCTTAGCAAAACGCTAGATCCGCCCCTGCCGTTAGTCAACATAATCAATGACCATTCTTCAAAGATTCCGTTTCTGTGGAGGCCAGCTATATGAATATCTTATAAGAACACTTATTATTTGATATAGGTTTTTTTTTCTCGATTGTTGTACATCTAAGTTTAAACAAGTTATGTTTGAAGTCATCAAAATAGTTATGTCCCTGTCACAATCAGTGGCGTACGTAGAGCTCTATTGGGGGCACTCAACTATATTGCTGTACACACACGCGACCAAAAAAACGCGTAAAAAGGGTACTTTTTGCCGATCATGGCGCGTCACGTGCGTGACGTGTTTAGGGTGTCAAAAAGGCCAAAATCAGACAAAAAAGGGTAGGCCTATGTTTGTGGAGTTAAACAATTTAGCGTTTAGGGTATCTTTTTCTCCAAACTTGTTTCCCGGACTTGTCTGGAGTTTGCCGGGGATTGACAAGTAATGTATACATTAGGTAGACCTGTTTAGGGTTAAATGTTTAAGGTGGTTAAACATTTCCATTATTTTTAGAGGTTTAATTGAGAGTAATTGATGTAGACCTTGTTTAGGGGTATGTTTTAGGGGTTATACTTGTTTAGGGGGCAACATTGTCAAAAAAGCACGCGAAAATACTTGAATAGGGTATAAATTTGACCAATGGATAACACTTGTTTAGGATGGGTTTGAAAAACCTATGGTCGCGCGTGTGTACAGCAATATACTTGAGTGCCCCCCCCCCCCCCCCAACCCCGGGGGCACGTGCCCTCCCAATTATTTGATGAGGCAATACAAAATACAAGGGGAACATCTGTGAAAAAATGAAGATACACGTAAGGCCAAAAAAAAATTGTTTTGATTGGAGTAACGGGCAACCAAAAATTAGGGTAGGTCGGTAGGGATTTGTTTTTCTTTTTTTTTTCTTCGCACAAATACACAAAAACACACACATAACACATCGCAATTGCAAATTCTATTGTAATTTTTCATTTATTAATTTATTTTGTTTAATTATTAAAAAAAAAAAAAAATTCAGAAAATACCTCTAGGGTTGGCGTGCATTAGCGCCGGTATTTTTAGGGGCGGGCGGGTTACGCCAATCCAACCATTTATTTTTCATGGCCTAAGGTACCCCCACGCCCAATAGTTTTGGCCCCCCTCCCCCCCCCCCCCCCCAAATCACTGACCTCAACCACAATGATCTTACAAGGTCAAACGAGCGTCCTACATCACGTATCGACCGCCGCTCCCAAAATTTGGCGCAAAGTACAATGCAATGTTTACAAATGCAAATTTCGCATGATTTGCATACGACCTCTTGCGTCATTTCTTGAACTTGGCCAATCATAAACTCTTGTTCACGGTACAGCGCGCGCTCGCGCTCGAACTCATGCATTATGCATAAATGACAGTCATAATATTGCGTCATATCGCTCACATGATCAATGTGTGTGTGTGTGTGTGTATACTGTGTGTACGTTATGCAATGTGGTCTATCGATGGTGTGACGTGTGTACGTACAATGCGTGTGATTATGTGGTATTGAATTACTTTTATGTAGTGAAGCCATGATAATGCCGGTAAGTTTTCTTACAAACCTCTGAGTAAACGCGCCAAATCAGGGTTAAGCAGTATTGTTTTATCTTCTTCTTCAATCGAAAGTAAAATAGCATTATCATACGCGACGATATTAGGAGTGAAATTAACAACGATGAAGACAATTTTGAAGGAAAATGGAAGCGAACGGCCGCGATCGCCGATTGGGGACGAGGAAAACCAGCAGGAAACACCATCGGTAATGGATCCACACCCCAGCCCAGCGGAACAGGCGGGAATGTTGGACACAAGCGTGAGGAGCACAACAAGCACATGCAGCTCTGGCTTTGCCAGTGGCGCTGACATGGCCGATGGAGGAAAAGATATTGATATTGAAAATGATAATAACTATGATGAACTTGATGATACTTGGTATGTCTGCAGTGGGTCTGAAGTGATGACCGATGCTGAGGATAGCTTCAGATCATCCATGATGACCGTGTCTGATGTTGATGATTCATTGATTTCACATTCACATTCACAAGTAAGTCTAACTCTAAGAATTGTATTCTGAGAACTATACTATGAGTATGAGTAGTCTATGACTGACTATGTGCATTCAACATTTGTTTTTGCTAAGATCCTACCACTACCACATCTACAAAGTATTGTAAATGGTCCGGGTACGGTACTGGTACTGGTAGGACGAGTCTGACGACCACTACCACTACCAGGACCATTTACAATACTTTGTAGATGTGCTAAGATCAAAGTTTAGACTTGAGACGTTTAGTGACATGCTAATTAGTACTTTTCTGAATGATGAAGAGTAGTATACTATATTCATGTTTTGTTTTCCAATTGACAATTAGTTTTGTTTTTGTGACGTCCTTATTCTCTATATTTTAATTATTTATTATTGAATGGCTTGATCATACATATTAGTGCTGTATTCTGACCTTGATGATCGGATCGTTTGATCGGATCGGCAAAATTTTATCGATCTTCGAAATCGGATCGTTGATCGGGATCGGATGATCGGCTAAAAAAAAAAAAAAAAAATAATCGTTTTTTTTTCTTTGGAAAATGATCCCCAAAAAACACATTTTGGGAATATAAATGAATACCAAAGCAACATATATCCATATTAATAAGCCCAAGGTAATCTTGTACGGGTATGCTTTCATTTCAAACTGATTACCTCTTCTTTTACAAAATTACTCACGCCGATTTTGAGCTTAGTCCCATGTGATTAATTTGGCGTAACCTTTCAGAAACACATGGGACTAAGCTCAGAACCGGCGCGAGTAATTTTGTAAAAGGAGAGGTAATCAGTTTTAAATGAAAGCATACCCATACAAGATTACCTTGGGCTTATTCATATGGATATATGTTCCTTTGGTATTCATTTATATTCCCAAAATATGTTTTTGGGGATCATTTTCCAAAGAAAAAAAAACGGATTTTTTTTTTTTTTTTTTTTTTTGCCGATCCGATCTTCCGATTTTTTCTGCATGATCGGAAATCGGCAAAAACGGTCCGATCATGTATGATCGGATCGTGATCGGCATGCCGATCCGATGATCGGTTACAGCACTAATGCATATTTACAAGGTTTGGAAAAAAGTAAGAAAAAAGAAACAAATTCCATGATGAGGCGGAAACATGCTTGTCATCCCTATAAATATGAAGTTGCATTTTCTCTTTGTTATTTATTTTTGTAAATCATCAAATATAACAAATTGAATTTTACTTTTAGAGACAAGTAGCCAAGAAGACGGAAGGTAGAGACATTTTCATTCATTTTTGGACTTAAAAAAACAACATATATATATGTCATACCTTGACATGTAAAAAAAAAAAAGGTCCAAAAATTAATGAAAATGTCTGAGCTACCTTCCGTCTTCTTGGCTATTAGAGACAAGTGAGCCGGATAAAGGTACAGTTGTACAATGGAAGTTCAAGTTGGGTACTCAACAGGATTACAGTCAAACTGTTGTGTCAAGTTAAAGCTAAACAGCAGAAACCTGATCAACATTATACTACATAATATGTGTGGTTTGCGGTTGCACCATGTGAGAGGGGTGGATTGGTGAGTCCTGAAAAGGACTATGGGTATGGTAGTCCTAGAAAGGACTGTTGGTGTATTCCTGAAAAGGACTTGGTGTAGTCCTGACTCCTGAAAAGGACTGTTGGTATTCTTTCTAGGAGAGTCCTAAAAAGAACTGTTGGTAGTCCTAGAAAGGACTGTTGGTAGTCCTAGAAAGGACTGTTGGTAGTCCTAGAAAGGACTGTTGGTAGTCCTAGAAAGGACTGTTGGGATAGTCCTGGAAAGGACTGTATATTGCGAGGAGAGGGTGGATGGTAGGAGGGGCTCAACGTTTCAAATAGGTTGACATGTAGCTCATCCGCAAACAGAAGCACAGAAAAACTGCTGCGCACAGACATCAATCCGAGCTTGGCACAAAGGCATTCTCTACCAAAGCGTGCCTACTACTACTTGGCAAGTTGGCATGCATGACAACAAAAAACTGATGACTGCTCAATTTGTATAGATCTATCTAGAACATCGGTTCTTTTAGTTTTAGTCATGCATGCCAAGTTATGTAAATCTTTGCTTGTCCTACATTTATATTAGAAGTATATATTTCAACAATATCAATCAGATGGGTCAAAAATTTGCTTCCAGAACTATCCCATTGCTAGCCGGGTTTAAATGTCTAGAACTATAGTCTGTATAAGAAAATAGAAATACAAAATATTATAAGATCCTCTAAACAGGCAATTTAGAAGAATCTTTATGGATTCTTTGATTCATGGTAAACAATGTGATTGACATAGATCTCAATTCTCAAATATCACTTTTGGAAGAATTTTATGAAGTTAATGGATCACTTTAACCGTAACGACTAGGAGTACACACTCCTGTCTGTCACATGTTGACACTTCTGGCACAAATAAATCTAGAGTTTAGACTTAGACTTACAAGTTCATGAATACATTTGTTTTTATTTGATTACAGACTAGAACAACCATTCAGGTTCCAGAGGTGATCACGTCCAGTACCAGTTCGGGCTCCAAGATCACCTTGTACAAAATCAACATCCAGGTACGTGTATGATCAAATAAAGCCCCCATGCCTGCAGGATTTTGTTTTTTTTAAAACTTTTTTCTTCTTCATTTCATGGTTTTTAGTCTAGCAAGACTTGTGGACATGGTGAGGCAAGATTGGTAGAGTGCTCGATTTCTGATCGTGAGATCCTGAGTTTGAACTCTGTATGCTCACTGTGTTTGTCCTACAGCAATCTGACAATTAATTCACAATTGCTGCTCTCTACCCAGGTGTAATGAGTACCATGGTCGAGTGTTAATTAGCCTTTGCGCCATTGGCAGCGTATGTATACAATGTATAGCTAGTATGCTCTCCAGGGAGTTCAGAAAGTATGCAATATCATTGTGTGGGTTTGAACTGTACCTGATGACCATGGGTAATAATAATTTGCACTTAGAAACCCTACATGTGAAGCGCTAAATGCGCGCTATTATAATTATTATTTAGACTTTTGTTGGCAATTCCTTTATTTTCTGGTTATATTTTAAAACATGTTTCAATACTTCTATTATTATTAACTAAAGAAATTGTATGAGTAAAATGTACCCCTTCCACTAAATGCTGTTTCACATTGCCTCAGTTTTTTCTGTTTTTTTTTTAGTGACACATTTCCTGTATCAAAATAAAATCCCTTCCATTAAATTCAAAGTTTCTAAATGTGGATACAGTACAATTATACCATGTCATAACATAACCTATTTGCATTGGACTTATTCTTTCAATATTACCATTGAACTCATTCAACAATATTTGAACTTGTCATGTTTTTACAAGTAAAATGTTGTTTAGTTAAACATGTGATTAAATATTATTGTTTTAGTTCCTGGCTGCTTTGCAGGAGAGATGACTGAAGTTAAATACTAGTTAAATATATATTTTGAAATAATAATGTACAACTACAAGTAAAATGTTGCTTGTAAGTTTCGGCTTCAATGGTGGTGTAGATAATACGTGTGGTTTGCGGTTGCACCATGTATAAGGCCAAACAAAAAAAATTGTTTGATTGGCGTAACGGGCAACCAAAAATTAGGGTAGGTCGCACAAAATACACAAAAACACACACATAACACATCGCAATTGCAAATTCTATTGCAATTTTTTATTTATTTATTTATTTATTTTTTTTATTAAAAAAAAAAAAAAAAAATCACAAAAAAACCTCTAGGGTCGGCGTGCATTAGAGCCGGTATTTTTAGGGGCGGGCGGGTTACGCCAATCCAACCATTTATTTGTCATGGCCTAAGGAGAGGATTGGTAAGTCCTGAGAAGGACTGTTGGTATTCTTTCTACCACCAACCCTCTCCTTACAATAACTATACCAGCGCTTTAGAGTGTAGTTCTTATCAGAACTACAAGCTCAGAAAGAATACCAACAGACCTTTCCAGGACTCAGGACTACCAACAGTCCTTTCTAGGACTACCACAGTCCTTTTTAGGACTATCCTAGAAAGAATACCAACAGTCCTTCACAGGACTTACCAATCCTCTCCTTATACATGGTGCAACCGCAAACCACACGTATTAATGTACAAGTAATATCCTGGCGTTTTATGAAAGCTGAGGTCATATTAAGGACATACTGTCCAGAGTCCACTGACATTTTATAGAGTATTTGACTTGTATGTAAAATATACTCAAGACAGAAAAAAAATAAATTTAAAATCAAACCTCTACCCCAAGCTTTTTTCCTGCAAAATGATTGTGTTGATGAGAACATAAAAACATGTACACTGTACATTATCACCCCCATCTCTCCCCTAAAGATTCTGCACCATGTATTTTCCCCAGAGATCTGTTAATAAAATACATGCATTTTCCATGGCTACATGCATACATTTAGAATTGTGTACAATATCATGTTGGAATATTCTCTTTTGATAAAATTATAAATTTATATTCACAAGTAATTGAGTATGATTATTTTCTGCAAAAATATTGTGTTGATGAGAACATTTCACCCAATCTCCCCCAAAAGATTCTGAAACAGTCCACTCACCATGCATGCATGCTTAGCTACATGATGTGTTGTAACAGAATATGTTGCACATGTATAATATCAAATCCTGTTGATATAATACCCTTTTTGGATTATTTTTGTTTTAAATGTAACACAAGTATGATGAGATTGAGAAGTAGATCAGATAGCAAATCTCAGCAGCCCAACAGAAACTGTGTATACTTAAAGGATTGTGTTTATAGTTAGTCATTCAATGTGTTTGGGCTTTCCCTAGATAATCAATGTGGTGGAAAGTGGAAACTTAACAGGAAATGAAGCTAAGTTTCAATGACAGGATATCCTTCCAGAAGTTCCAGTAATCCTTTTAATAGGCTGGGATATTTTGATTGATGTAATTTACTGACTAGGGGATGTACACTTTGTGCTTTTCCCCATACATTTAATAGGGTAATTAACATGTACTTCTAGTTCTGTTTGTAACTATGAATTGTACATTTGATCTCTGATAGTCATATTGACACAATATGACAATCACATGAGTCAAGACTCTAGTGGCACTATTTAAGTTAATGGCGTAACAAGGGGGGCTTCTTGGCTCGAGCCCCCCCCCTCAGGCTTTTTTTTGGGTGCTCGTTAGCCCATTTTAGGCTTTGTTACTTTAGCTAAAATCCAAAAGCCTCTGGGGGCTCTGCTCCCGGGATCCCTGCCAAAGGCACTAAGGTAGGCCCAAAACCGCTTGCGCTTACATGCTCGCATTTTAGAGCCCCCCCCCTTCCCCCCTTTGCAAAATTCCTGGCTATGCCACTGACTAATTTGTAAACTTCTCCTTATCAGGCTCTCCTTCTTCATGATACAAATTAGTTAATTATTTATAACTTTGAATAATTAGAAATATGATAAAATAATGTTGATAATTTATCATAAATCATATGTAACTATGCAAGTATATTTAAATAATTTGCCATTTCGCAATGATTGCAGTCCACAGATATCTGTTTTCACACACCATCGTCTTGCGTATGGCGGAGTTATTCGGACTTTGTTTGGCTGAGGAGAAGGATCTTGTCCAGTTGTTCATTCGTGAAAAAGTATGTATTAAAGCACAGGCCTGCATTATTTTATAACCCATTTTTTCACTTTTCATTACTTTTCACACAGCTCAGTTAGATGGAATAAGAAAATATTATAGCTTATTCTCGAGGGCTACATGTATACTTTGTACATTTTTTACATGATAACTGTATGATTTATACAAATTAGTCTGATGACTCATTTATGATGTATTTGTCATTCCGGGAAATAAATTGCCCTGAGCCCCATTATCCTTTCCCACCCATGTAAACTGGGCACCAAAAGAAACTTATCACGTTTTCAGAGCGACGCTCACTAAAATCCATAGCATCAAATTGAACCATATTAAGACACAGATAAGCTATCATTCTCCTTATGAAGCATATCCTAAAAATCAAAAGTTTGCTTTTACTAAAAATGAGAAAAATGCGATAGAATCACTACAGGTCACTTTTCAAAAATCACAGAAACTGCTCGCTGCGAACCTCCACGAAAGGCGGTCTATTCAGAACTTTCAATAGCTATTCATTCAACTTCAAAGCGGGTTATGTAACCACTAGACTGGCTATTGTCCGTGCCGAGCTCTGTGCCCGGAAGGCGAGCAGTTTCTGTGATTTTTGAAAAATTAGCTGCGATTTCACCTTATTTTATTCTTTGTTGGCTAAAGCAAACATAATTTTTTTTAGATGACCTTGCTAAGGGGTATTATAGCTAATCTATGCCCACTTATGATTCATTTTTATGCTTTGGATTTTAATGTGTGTCGCTCTGAAGAAGTGATAAGTTTCTTTTGGAACCCAGTTTATTTTTCACCGCTCAATGATAATGTAAAATGTGAGGAATTTGGATTATGTAATTTAATTATACAGGAAAAATGGATCTGAATTAAAATGAAAACAAAACTACTGGGACTAGTTAAATGTATCTCAAGTTGAGGGCACTATTCTATGGCTTTGTCAGTATATTGGGTTTCTAACTTTAACAAAATAGTACTGCATGACAATGCACATTTTGCACAAATTTGCTGTGTCATTGTAAAATTGCTTCTTTTTTGCTCAAATTTGTCTTAAATTGCAGAACAAATAAAAGGAGATTGAACTTTGGCAATGAAGAAAAAAAGAGACCAAGATTGGGTAGCGTCTAGCGTGTGTGTAATGACACTATACATGTAGATAGGCCTAGATGGTATTTGCGAAGTGTGTAAACAGAATAAAAGATCGTTATCAGAAAAAAGGACAAAGAATCTTGTTTCTTGTGTTTGACATTGGAGACACAATTTGACACACGTACACACATGTACATGTACACAAAACGTGCCAAGATATTTTGGTGCATTGTTCATTACAAAGACAAACAAAAGAAAAGAGCTGCCAATATAACATTCACTTTCTCATTATATGTATTCAACAATTTGATTATTTTGTGTACATTTCACAAACTTGGTGATTAATCATTTTTTCACCAGTTTGTAGCTTATTTTCAAATTTGAATAGTTATACCATCTGATCTGTTTTGCCTTCATCCTGGGGAAACCCTATTTCTTTATTAATTTCATTCTAATATATATTTCAAGGGTCTTGTCGCTCAGTGGTAGAGCACCGGTCTAGCAATCCGGAGGTCTCGGGTTTGATTCCCGGCGAAGCCTATTTTTCTTTGCTAATTTTCAATCATTTAAAATATTTCTAGTCAGTTTCCTCTATAGATATGTTTGAATTCAATTAATAAAAAGCTGCATCACTGACTTCGTGTGATCCTGCATACTTTCTCTAGAAAAGTTGATTTAATTATCCTTGGGTTAGTGCCCGGTTTATTAAGCTTCTGACTAATCGAGCAATGAAAAGGGTTTCATGGGAACGTCCCCCATTCAATGGTCTTGTGGCTCAATGGTAGAGCTCCGGTCTAGCAATCCAGAGGTCTCGGGTTCAATCCCCGGCGAAGCCTATTTTTCTTTGCTCATTTTAAATCATTACATTATATTTCTGGTCAGTTTCACTATTTTTGAATTTGGATTGAATTGCATGCAGTTACATGTAGTAAAGCGGAGACTATGTTAAATTGTGCAAACTGTAATAAATGTAGACATTTTAGCATTTGAAAGATATGAATTTGAGTTTTTTTTTTAACTACCACCCACTTTCATGTGTGTCACTTCACAGAGCAATCCCTGACCTTCCATCAAGAAATCTTCTCAACTTATTTGACAAAGACTTTGCAGAAACAAGGAGACAGGGACTTCAAGAGTTTCTGAGGCAGTAAGTACTAGTAGGATAAAAAAAAATATATATATACTCCGCAAAAAAAGAAACTGGACACTTGTATGAGACCAAATATTTCGTATTCATTAACGATAAAATATATGATATTGTATATCAAATTAAAGATAAAATTACCCTCTTCAATATTCGCATGAAATCCAGATGAAATCATTCATGCATGACTTGTCACGGTCAATTAACCACACCAAGGTCTGTTTTCAAAAATAGCAAAAATGGAACATCCACTCAACCATATAAATGTTGATAAGCATAATCTAAAACGCTATATTCATGAGATGGCATAATTTTTCATTACAAATGTGACCTTTTCTATCTTCATCTCAATAAAGAGTATAAATGAAGACAAATTGTGAACGTTATAGGTGTTATTTTCATCCAAAAGTAACAAAATGAGGAATTCCATGGCAAAGCTTTATTAGTCAAAACCACAGTTTGTGCCCTTATTTCAGCATGAAAATGGTATAAATTCTTCTCTAGAATTATACCGTAGTCCAAAGATCTTCAAAACCTGAAGTCACCCTTGGTCAAACATTTGGGCAGTCTTTAACATGACATCTCTCTAGGTAATTATGGTTAAAATTGCAGGGGACACATGAAATAGACAAGCTTCATGCCTGTAATACAGACCAGTATGATAATGCTCTCATAACCTGGCCCTGTTTTATTGACAAATTTGTATTTCCAGAGTTTGTTCATAACAATAAAGTTGAATAATGTCATAATTTACTTGCCCCGCTCATCTTGTTTTAAGTGAAACGCTTACTATCATTTCAGTCGAATGGTGTGGTCCTCCAGTGTTTTGCTATTTTTGAAAACAGACCTTTCTAGTGTTAATTGACCATGGCATTTCATGCATGAACGATTACACATTTAAGTTATACCCTGCATGTAGAGGACTAAATTCCCTTTAATTTGATATATGATCATGTACACTGTATCGTACATTAATATGAAATATTTCAACTTATACAAGTGTCCAGTTTCTTTTTTTGCGGAGTATATATAACAGGGATTCAGGTTATTTAGCATCTTAAATACAGACGCCCCCCCCCCCCCACCCCCCCCAAAAAAAAAAAAACACACCAAAGAGCCCCCCCACAGATGAGATGAATTCAAAATTGAATACCAGGTAAAATTGAAAAACAACCCTGAGCAAAAAAAAGTGTCACTTTCCCCCCTATGGAGTGATTTATTTAGTGGATTGCATTCCAAAATGATGATGAAATATTGGAGTAACACGAAGCAGAACATCTGAAAGTGCCATTAGAAAATTGAAATTCTGTATGATATTTTATTAATATTTGAAATGAGAGTATAAGACTGTAATCAATATTGCACGTAGCGAAAAGTAAATCTTGTTCGGTAAGAGAGTTAGTTTAATAAACACACATGTATATTATAACTGTTGACAAAGAATTATGACAATTCCAAAGATGTAAAAGTTGTCTTTCATTAACTATGTTCTTGTTGAAATTAAATTCTTGTGACTCAATGACAATTTTTCTTGTTTAATTTGTGACTCCTGCAGTCATGTCATTTCCTGAATGTTAACGTTATAGATTTTAAACCTGCTTATTTCCTTTCTGTGCTTATGTTTCTTGAACCTCACAGAATTTTGGTTGATCGTGCTTTATTATCTGATGCTGCCCTCCACCTGTTTCTTCAGTCCAACTTGGGAACGGCCCAGATTCAGGAGTGGCTCGAAGGAAGGCTAGACGGTTCTGTCGTCGAACTCGTCCACAAAGGGAAGGAACTCCACATACAGGACGATTCTTTGCAGTCGAAAACGTGAGGTTTTATAGTCTCAAACTACTGTAATACAATGTTACATGTGTTGCACTGACTTTGTGTATGAACAGCCAAGATTCAAGAGTGGCTTGAAGAAAGGCTAAATGATAATGGTCAATCTCAACCGCAAAGGAAAGAGACTACCTATACGAAAGCAGTCCGTGAGATGAGACTTTTGAATGATTACAGTCCTTAAACTAAATGCATTTAGAGGACAAGCACATTGACTTGTGAACAGCTGAGACTGAGGAGTGGCTGGGATCAAGACTAGAAAGTACAACGTACATGGGTGAAAGTCGAGATGGTACTGGGCAGACCGCATCCAGTGGGTGAAGGGGCTCCAAATACCAGGTGCTGCTTTGCAGTAAATAACATGAGAGTTGTAAATCAATCTACAGGTAAAGAACTTAAGTAACATTCATGACCTAATGCATGTCTACACAAAAGATGTCATAGAGTCAAGTGGACGAAAGGTGAATATGACATCAGAGACTTATTATAGCAATATGGTGTGATTACAAAAGTGTATCACAATTTTCATGAAATGATTAAGCTTGTGCCAAAAGGTAATCCAATACTAGATACAAGATAGGGACCGCAAGCTTTCAAGACGATTGTTAGCATGCAGGCAGCAATGTGAGCTGTAGTTGCATTAGTAGTTTAGATAGAACATTGACACATTTATAGCTGTAGAGAAATTTGAAAAATAACAAACAGAATGGCAGTATTATACATGTAGTGTGTGACAGTGTGCAGCTATTGTTTAGAAAATATAAGAATGAACTTTGCAGCTTTTGTGTGGAATCCTAGAAGAATATTGAAAATCTAAAGCAATAAGACTCAGCTGTGCCTGATTTTGTGACCACAAAATACAAAATACAATTATTAGGAAATGTGTATGTCCAGAAAAAGAAAATCAGATATGTTTGCAGCTGCGTAGTGTGTGTGTTCCAAAGAAAAACAAAAGAAACAAATGCAGAAATTATTCTTGCCTACATGTTCTTTCTCTTGAGGAAGTGTTTTTAAAAGTATGTCTTTTTAAAGAATCTAATTATCGTCGTTTTTAGATTGTATGTCTTTCCCTTTTTTTTCTTCCAGGAAATGGGTAATTTAATGTTGTGTACATACATACGTTGATGTACCTATGTGATATGGTGGTAGGGTTTACATTAAGAATAGCAATTATGGATGATCTTAGTCCGTCCTTTCTTCTTTGATATCATAATACCGCACATAATAATCCTGTATTTGTTTTTGTTTAGTCCATCTTAGTGGCCAAAGTCTCAATTTATGTACAATTGTTAAAAGGGTTTTCTACATTTCATTCACTACAATTGTGTGATAATTTTCAACTTTATCTACATAGAGTGTTTTTGCCCAGTCAGTGGGTAGAAATTTGAGACAAATAAGCTAATAAGCAAGACAGAAATGATTAATGTGCCCGTATAATCATAGTTTACCGAGTTTGTGGTGCAGGGGTGGTATTCTGTAAGAATCTTAGGAGGTGAAGTTGATCCTAAGATCAACTTTGGTATTCTGTAAGTTTCTCTTAAAGTTGATCTTAAAGGAGATAAGATCAACTCCAAGAAGTTGATCTTAGGATGCAAATTTATGTAAATCACCTGTCCTAAGATAAGACGTATTCTGTAACTGCACTTAGGATCAACGCGCGCTCCTAAAATATAAGACTGCCCCTACCCTGTTTTAGCCATTGGATAATACACGCAACAATATTTGCTAAGCGCGTAAGAAATAACGCGCACTCAGTGGACAATGAAGTATGAAACTCGCGCTGTGTGTTTGTTGTGCGCAGAGAAACAATCAAACTCGAGTAACCAAAGCCACGCCCCCAGGGTTAGAGGCAATCTCTGATTGGTTAGATGTAAAATTTGACTAAATGACATTTTGAGTTGCCGATATAGTTCATTATGACATTTTGGGTTGCCTGAATGCTCATCTTTGGTAGCCCTAGGCCAATGGGTCGATGCTTATTTTGGGCCCTGCCTGCATAGCGTATACATGTAGTATAGTATACAAGTCCTCAGGTAGGTGTATGTTCATGTGTCTTTGTCCTAAGTTATTAAAATGTGTGATGATAATATAATATAAGAAACTTGCTGCATCTCAAGTTAACGTTCCACTGCACATGCACATACATGAACTGTATAATTAGTGTACATTGTAATCAACAACAGACACACATGTCTAGGTAATATGTATGTAGATTAATTTATACATACAATTTATGGGCAGAACAGATTCAAATCTTATATTAATTGTAGTTCGTTCTTCATATACATTTGTAGGGGCATACAGTATCGTTGGGTTTGGTGTATGGGGAAAAGGGAATATTTTAATAATTTGATATTAAAACTGGTCACGACTCATTATATTTTGTCGTCTTAACTTTGACAGCATATAGTATGTATTACATTTCAAATTTCAGGAATCAATTTGCATGTTCATGTATATATATGTTTGAACTTTTACAGTGTGTATCTCAACATTAATGGGGCATTTACCTTGAATTGGACATTTAGGTATCTTGAGTGATAGATAGTATTATTTACAAACTTGATTGTGACAAGATGAGGTCATATTAACAGATGCTCTTACAGTTAGGCAGTTTTGATTGTAAGAGTGTTAATATACAATCATAAAGTGAGTGCCAAAACGGGAACATTACCACACAGTGTGTGAGGTCTACAAAATTGACCCATTTTTTCATTAGATGTACATTTTCCTTTATATAGGGTGACCCAGAAAAAAATGCAATGTCATACTTCTCATAACATGGGAACAAATTAAAAAACCAGCAAGAAAATAAGTATTTTTGGTTTACACATCAGTAATAGCGGACCAAAAATTTAGTTAATAGTAAATATATAATCCATTGCGGATATAGTATCGGAAATAATATCGCTAGTGATATTTGTACATTTTGTAAGAGCTATGATACCATTGAACGATGCTGTATATCAGCCATTATGTTTTTTTTTCTGGGCCACCCTGTATTGTATCGTTCAACGCTGTAACATATTTCTGATTCACAATTAGTCCAGGTATATAAATGTATTACATTACTGCTTCCACTACTAATTTAGTTGCTTTAACAATAATTATACAGCATTCTTTTTCAGTTCCAGTGACAGGTCTTGTGACCACTTAGACGGTGCTAAAGTCCATTTTATTGACCATGCCCAACTTCCAATAGAATGTCTTAGAACTATCTTTCTATTTCTCTCTCCTTATTGTGATAAAACAAATAACCATCCATTGTGTTATGGAGTTTAAATAGTTTATATTGACTCCATTGAGATATCGTTTGAATAGTCTGCAAATTGTTGAGTACTTTGACCCTGTTAATAATGGTAAATGGAGCAATATGTGACCGGCTGTAGCAAAACCCTGCACTTGTTGGTAAAAATCATAATGTATATTTTCATACCATTAGAAAGGCCTCATCACAAGCTTTCATTTGATGCTTTGTTCTAACAAATTGGTCAATAATTGGCGAAGATAGGATTGTTTCAATTTTACAATCATAAATCTTCTACACACATTATGTGAATTTAAATGCCCATTTCTCCAAGACATGAATTACCGACAAGTGCAGGGTTTTGCTATAGCCCGTCACATATATCAAGCAAGAGAGGGCAATTAGTGTATTGACCTGAATTTGAAGAAACAACACAAATTTATTGAGTTAAGTTGGGTAATCTTCCCGCATCCTTCTCCACGCATTATCTAAGAGTAAATCTACAGATTAGAATAGAACTTTTTAATGTCACCAACAGACTAAATTTACAAATTTGATAAGAATTGTATTTTGTTAGAAGATTGAATGCTAATTCCCATTTGCATGTGCAACTGGGATTGTTGTGTGCCATTGTCTGGATGTGCTGGATGATTATTTTTGTGTGGCATTATTATTACAAGCAATCACTTGGAAAGTGCAAATCTTGATCAGAGAAATGAATTACAGACGAGTTGAATATAGAAGCAAGTCATATTTGTGTTTGTACAGTGTATTGAATAATTAGTTGGTTATGTTGTCTAATGTTGTCATGCAACTATATGTAAGTATTATGTGATATACAACTGTGGGGAATGATGAATGTAACATAAGTGATGTTCATGTATTACTAATTTATAACAATCATTTTTAATAAATTTACAGTTCTATGTGAATTTGATGTACATTGTATGTATTGTATATAAGAGAATATAGATATAACAACCAAGTATTTAAAGCGAAACAGTAATACATACATTTGTATGTAACTATTTGTAGCAAAGTGGCAAACTATATATATCTCCCATTTCACAATATACTCAAGCACTCTTAGTTTTACTTTTGTATCTTGCTTGTTTGTATTAAAGTGATCCATTAACTTTATATTTTCCCCCCAAAGTAATGTTTGAGACTTCAATCATATGCCAATTTCAATTGTAAGATTCTTGAGAATGATATGTGAGAATTCGGATACTATGGAATATTGAGTATTGTCTACGGTCAGAAACTGTCTGTAATAGATGCTCTCAAATTCAATCTTAAATATATCCATGATTATGGAGACATTTGAAAAATGAAAACCCCTTTCATTCTTCTGTTACCAACGGCCAAACAACAAGGTACAAGAGAAGTGGAAAAGCTTCAAATGATTTCGGTTGACATTGTACAAATGTTATGGATCACTTTAATGTATGTTTATGAAAGCTTCATTGTTGAATAATGGAATTGCAGTATTATGAAGATAAAAGAACCAAGCAAGCATTAAAGGGACTTAGTAACATTGTCCAAATCCTCAAAATCCAATTGAAATTCTAGCGGTTCCCTCATACCTTGTTGTATTCTTATTAACAAAAAAGCATGGGACAGGTTTCGGTTTTTCAAATTTCCCTTTCGTTAAAAAGATATTTACGATTGAAGTGTTCAGATGTCAAATAATCCAACGGATCGTCAGAACCGTGTGCATATTAGTGAATGTCACTTTGCATTTATGCTCATTTCTCGGCCATATAAAGTCCATTTAACTTGAAATTTTCACACAACACCCAGTGGACATATCAGATAACAACACTATACATGTACATTGTATCAATCACTCATCACTTTTTGCACATGTCAACAAAGTTACCAGATCCCTTTAAAATGAATACTGACTGGAGACGTTAAATAACTTTGTGCTTACTTTCCTTTGAACTCTTATAGTCAGTGCTCGAATGAACGTAAAAAGATAATAACATTTAACCATTTCGGACTTGTCCAGAAATTAGTTGGGTTGGGGTTTATGGAGAATGCATGATATACCAAATCAAATACGGTATGTATTGAATGGGTTACGTTTTCATCAAGCCACATGTACAATTATTACCATCACATTGCAGCTCACTCAATTAATGTGCAGGTACTTCCTGATTCTTTATCATAATGATGTGTGCTTTAATTGTTATGTTTTGCAGTAACCATTTAACCCTCCGAGTGTCATGGTTAACACTAGTCATAATACTCAAAGAATAAGCTGATTTGCATAGTGTAAAGGATTTCTAAACTAGACACTTGTATTCTTACCAAGTTTCTATTCATTTTCATGTAAACCTGTATTATAAAGAACTGGGTTAAATGGTTTATTGCAATTTAATTTAACACTTGGAGGATTAATCATAATGTAAACAATAGGAAACATGAGGGGACATTTTTGAAAAAAACAAAGAAATACATAAGGTGTGCCCCCTCAATATTTCAGTCCGACCACTGATTGATGCAACACATTGTTGTGTACATGTTCATGTGCTTGTATGCACTGTATTTACGTTTTCGAAGGTGCAAATTTTGTTCCTATTAAATTTGAATTTGATCTTAACTCATATTTATATTGTTAAAGTGCACAGAAAAAATGCAATGTAAATTATTCCTTTTGCAATTTGTACAGTGTTATTTCTACATGTATTTACTTCATTGCAAAGTTGTCAGTTTGTGTTGGGTTTTCTGTATGCATGTATCTCAATGAGATCCATTTTCCAGTTCCAATTATTAAAACCGTTCATTCTTATTTAATGATATAGCTGTCTTTCTTATTTATTTATTACATTCAAACATACGTGTGGGGAAAATTGACAAAAATATATAATCTAAATGAAAATGGGCAAAGAAAATTGTTTTTCCTGAATTTTCATTTATTTATTCATGCATGCAAATATTATGTGACCTGTTGCCACGAAATCGTTATAAAATCGCCAAGTACATGTATATAGCCGACAAAATTGGGAAAAATAGGTTAGACTTTGTCAATATCGTTACTGGATTTCTTGCCCTTATACTGTATGTATAAGGCACCAGAAAACTGACATTTTGGAAAATTCTGAAATACTAAAATCACAAAATATATTGGGACTTTATAACCATTTTGTCACAACAGGTTTCATATTGTTATGGGCATGGGAAATTATAGAAGTAGTGTGCTTGTATGTGTGTATTGTAGACTATTCAGTACGCAATCATTGATACATTAATGTGTATCATAAACCACATTCATAAAGATGTTTCAATTCATACTAATAATTGGCAGGCAGAATTTCATATAAACTATTTTTGTTTTTTTTATTTCAACAAGAAAATTTCATCAATTGTCATACAAACAAGTTGGACAAGAATAGACACTGAATTTATCTGCATCTTCATAAGAAAAACAAATGACTTACATACAATTATTTAATTTTGGGTAGACCGATAGGGCTAGTAGAAGAACAAAATATGTATTTCTTTTGGTGGCCCAGAGCTAAAATCGATTTGCTCCAGAACAGAGAAAAATTGAAACATTTGGTTATATATCGTTGCCCAGTCTAGCAAATGAAATTTGGAATCAAATGAAAAATTGGTGGCCTGAAGCTCAATTTTTAGTAGCCCGAGGCCAGTGGGCTAATGTTAATTTCTAGCCCTGCTTTTTAGATACAAGTACATCAGAAAAAAAGAAACACCAATTGCAAAGTTATGAAGTCAGTTATGTCATTTCAGAGAAGCACATGGCCTTTTAGCTTTGGCATATCATTAATGCTATAGTTGTCCAAATATTCCGAAGTCTTTAAAGGGGACCACCGGGCAAAGAACAACACATTATTATATGTTTTGGTACCGTTTTGTGATATCAAATAGATACCCAACATTTTGCAAAGGGTTGTGTAATTCATAAACAAAGCAATTAATTTCCACCACTTACGGAACCACTGCTATTTACTGGTTTCATACGGGCCAACCATTTGCGAGTGCACCAATGCAGCTATTCAGCGCACGTTTGTAAACAATAGATTCCCGGACGATTCGTTCGCTCTGCACGCATTGCAATTCACCGCACACATAGCAGTCTGCGTAATTCAGACCGCATGAACGCATGCTTTAGAATGGTGATGCGTTTCCAATTATTTTTCTTTTCTTTCTGGAAACATATTTTTGTGAACTTGTTGATGGAATGGAATACTAAAGATGTTACCTTTCTTTAATAAGAATATTATTTTTGGGTGGTGGTACCCTTTAAGAAAAAACAAAAACACATTGGAACATTTACATGTACATGTAGTTCAAACATTTGGTGTATTGAGTAATCATTAATTTGGCATATCACTAATGTTATACATGTAGTTGTCCAAAGTCTTTAAGAAAAATTAAACACACATTGGAACATTTAGTTCAAACATTCGGTGCATTGAGTAAACATTCATAAAAATAATTTTGTGTGCATCATACCCAAAAAAATAATACAATAAATGCAGCGTGCTAGCTTTGTAAACAGCAGTACAAACATTCATACATATTGAAACACACGACTGCTTTACAGTGAATATTGAATACATGCAAATCATCATGTAGTTTTATACCCGGGGGGGTGGGGGGGGGGGGGGGGGGGGGGGCACTCATGTATAATGTAAGATGGGTATGTGCCGCTTAAAAGAACCCCGTTTTCACACCCGATTGCCGCTCTAAAGATACCCGATTTGCCAAAATTGGCCGCTCCATAGACCCCCGGAATGACTTGGCTAGGTAGTTAAGTAGCCTCAAGTCCATTATTCTTCTTCTAGTCAGCTCCTTGACCACCATTTGAGGGTTTCCGTAGGTCTTTGGTAGCTCCAAGTTCATGTATTTTGCCCGTATTTGGTAGTTTTAGTCTGCTCCTTAGTCCCCTTAACTCCCGTTTCAGGGTTTTTGTAGCTCCAAAGACCCTATATTTTGTGCTTGTAGTCAGCTCTTAAGACCCCTATTTTCGGATTTCCGTGCGGCACACGCCCCCGTCAAAAAATAATTCGAGTGCCCCCCCCCCCCCCCCCCCCCCCCCCCCCCGGGTTTTATACAGTGAAACCTCATTATAACAAACACCTTGGGTCCATTGCATTTACCTCGTTAATTCAGAAAACTTGTTGTACAAGGGCAAAAAAACAATCAAATACATAGAACTT
>JBAMJV010001542.1:0-93319 GCA_037951105.1 Echinarachnius parma | reverse complement strand
TTTATAAATGTTTCTAAATCAAACTAATGAATACCGTAATGATCTTATAATAACACGTATCCTTCGAGATACTGAAATCGCCATTGACTTTGTACATAGTGATATACAGCAACCGGTTGAAATACCAAATATCCATCATCGAAAGAGTTCGATACAAGCCCGTACATGCATCTTCATGCTCAAATAATTGCACATGCTAAATACAATTAACTTCCCATTTGCAGTGCTTTCATGCAGAAACAAAATAAATCACCATTGAAAAGCCCTTGGAAAAGGCCTTGAAACAACTGAAGACGGATTTGATCCATGAATGCATTAAGAGGAACAAGGTTAATATGTTAAGAGCGCAAGTTATTCCCAAATGCCCCATATGAAGAGTTTGTCTGCAAAGAATGAGCCTTAATCCTAAAATGGCAGGGCTAATTGCCCGGGTCTTTGTACGGCCGGGAGAGCATTTTCCCCAAGGTATCGGCCGTTGAAACACCCGATCGACACGAAAATGTTAGTGTACAAGCTTAGTAGTGGTAATTTATGCAAATAAGGTCATACAATTCCATATTTTTGGCCCATACATTGCCCATAATCATACTTTGATACCATAGAAGAACCTGGCTCTTCCAAATTTTGTGGTCGTAATATCATTCCCAAAGGTCTAAAGAATATATGTAGTGATACCAATGTTTAATTATGAAGAATATATGATTTATGGGTGAAAATATGAATTTCAATGACGTTATTTGCATAAATTACCATAAATATGCAAATTAATTAATTTTTCAAAAAAATTAAAATTACCATTGTATTCTATACACTTATCATGCGTGCAAATTTTCCACGGTCGATCGGCCGCTTCGCGGCCAGATCTAAAGGGGGGCCATAATGGCCCCCGGCAGTAGAAAGACCTCAAATAGCCCGCCTTTTTAGGGGTATAACCCCATCTGGGGAGTTCAGTCTTGATGTGGTTGACACTGGAAAGGCGTGTTCCACACTTCTCCAACGTACGTCAGGTAGGAACAGCGGGAATGTAAGAGGCATACAAGATGGAGAGCTGGAAATTAATGGAAGAGTGAGAATGAAGGAGGACCTATAGACAAACATCTGGGAGGCAGTTTTGGATTGGAGGGTGGGATGGGGCAAATACCTAAGGGTGGCTCACGATATTTTGTGTGTAGGGGCTCATGCCCAACGACACTCACAGGTTGTCAACTTTGAGCCAGAGCATGAAGTGAGACATTGCAGGGAGCGAAGTGACTGAGCGGGGGAGGGGTGGGGGGGGGGGGGTGTCCCCCCTCCCACGTTAGGGAGCTTTTGCATTTTTGGACTTAAAATTGTGCAATCTGGTGCATACCTAGATAGGAAATTCGGGCTTAGATTAACTGTATCTGGAAAGCGTGTTTATGGATTTGACCGAGCTTTGAAATCGTGAAATTTGCATGAGCATATTGCAAGTGAATTTGTTTCAAACATAGATTTTATCGAAATATAAAACACACACACAAATATAAGCCACATATTGGGGCCCACATTTAATTGGGGGTATGATCGAATACATAGCCTACAGCCAAGAATTATGTCCCGAGGGTGCGAAGCGACCTACGTGCGGGGGCAGAGCCAGAGGGGGAGGGTTTGGGAGCGGGTATCCCTCTCCCACGGAGAAAATTTTACATTTATATACTTGAAATGGTGCAATTTAGTGCACGCCACACGGGAACTACGTGGCCCGGTACAGTAAAAAGTACTCACCCCAGGACCATACGCAAGTTTATACAAACAAACTGAGATAATTTGTTAACGCGCGGTAGATATAAATTATTATGTAACGATTTAGAAAAAGCATATTCATGCAGTGGTGATCATACCTATGGTAGTTATGTCGGTTGTAGTCAATGAGGTGTATCCTACTGTATATTATTGATCAAGATATAATTATGTAAGTAAAGAGTCGAGCCCGAGCTTCGAACCTAGGAGGCCCTTTATCAATGCAAAATAATGAAAAGTGACTGAACTTAGCATTAAACTATATTACATTGAATATACATAAAACGAGCGAAGTAAAGCGATGAACAGGCACAGGCTAAAGCAAACAAGAACGAAAAGGACGGAAATAATACCTTTTACTACTACTACAACTACTGCTACTACTACTACTTCTACTACTACTACTACTACTACTACTACTACTACTAACTACTACTACTACTAGCTACTACTACTACCTTCTACTACTACTACTACTACTACTACTACTACTGCTACTACTACTACTACTACTACTACTACTACTACTACACTACTACTACTACTGCTACTACTACTACTTCTACTACTACTACTACTACTACTTACTTCTACTACACTACTACTACTACTACTACTACTACTGCTACTACTACTACTTCTACTACTACTTACATACTACAACTGCTACTACTACTACTTCTACTACTACTACTATACTACTACTACTACTACTACTACTGCTATATCTACTACCTACTACTACTACTACTACTACTACTACTACTATACTACTACTACTACTACTACTACTACTATTACTATGCTACTACTACTACTACTACTACTACTACCTACTACTACTACTACTACTACTGCTACTACTACTACTACTACTACTACTACTACTACAACTATTTTCTACTACTTCTACGCTACTACTACTACTACTACTACTACTACTACTACTACTACTACTACTGCTACTACTACTACTACTAGTCACTGGGGCGTACTGGTGGGGGGTCCATGGGGGGGGGGGCGCTTGACCCCCCAAATAAATTCAAATCATGGCTTTGATCAAATTCGATAAAAAGTGATTGAAATGAAAAGAGTATTTTCTTTAGACAAGAAAAACCTCAGATCTTATACTTCATGTCCAAGTCAAATTTTTTTTTTCTTCCAAGTATGCTCCATATTGCATAATTTTCTAATTAAAACATTGCAAAAGCACCTTACCGTGGCACCCACCTACAATCACACCCTCCCATCACCCTTCCCCTCTCGGTTATCGTTTCGCTCCCTCGGGAATCGGTCTTGTATACGACGTGTGGGGAATACAATGGTTCATGTTTTGTCATAAAATAATGCTTTTGATGCACTGTTTGACTGAATATGTCACTTTGCGACAGGGGTGTCGATCCGTTTTTGAGATTGGGGGGCGAAATTTGAAAAATTTTCCAGAGCGGACCCACTGAGAGAGCTAAAGCCAACATTGGCATGCCCGAAGTTTTATATACGCTCATAGAAAGTGTCTGAGTGGCTCGAGACACTGACTTTGTGGGCACCCACATTTGGTAGACAATAATGGGGGTACCCCCCAGGGCAGCGGAGCCCCTGGAAAGCTTTTAGATTTCCAGACATTTGCTCATAGCATGGGTTGTTAAAAATTGTATAAAATAGTGAACCTACTCATACGTATTTTATATTGGGTATACGGGGAGGTGCCGCTGGGAGGGTGACTTTTACAAGAAAGATCCTTGGACATTGGGTCCCATTTTTCATTTAAAAATCCTTAGACATGGGTCCCATTTTCATTTAAAAATCTTAGACATGGGTCCCTTTTTCATTTATTCCTTTTCCCTCTCTTTTTCTCTCATTGTTCCGGGATTTTGGGATTGCCGATGTGTGAAATTGCTAAAATTTTCAAGCTCGCTACGCTCGCTCGCATACATTGATATTTCACAACCTGGGGTGTTATATAACGCCATTTCATAAGTAATAAAACGAATATACCCATACGATATTGAAACAAATGACAATTTTCCGCTGTGAAATTGCTAAATTTTCTAGGTCGCTCCGCTCGCTCCTGCATACCATGATATTTCACAACCTCGGGTGTTATATAACGCATATCATAAGTAATAAAACGAATATACCCATACAATATTGAAACAAATTACAATTTTCCGATGTGAAATTGCTAAAATTTCAAGCTCAGCTCCGCTCGCTCGCATTATTAATATGTATGCAAATTACCGCATCATAATTGAAAGGACTATTCACTGTTTTCAATCCATTTGAAAATTTGAGAATTTCACCTCCGATATGCACCAGATAGCTCCATTCTAGTGTAAAAATTGCTCCTCCCCCCACTCGGATCGGCTTTCGCACAGCTCAATAGTATACACTTTCGCCCTCACCTAGGAAAATACCCTGGCAACGCCCCTGTAGTATGGTACAGTTCACTAATATACAAAAATGTATCCAAAAAATGCAAAATGATTGGCCATTTTTTTATATTACAGCTAAAAAATGTAATATTTTAAAATTCGAAATCCTCAGACATGGGTCCATTTTCACAAAAAATCCTTAGACATGGGTCCATTTTTCCAAAAAAAATCCATAGACATGAGTACCTATTTACAGCAAAAGGACCCTTGGAATGTGGGTAAGGGTTGGGAGTGTCTCAGCCGCACAACCCTGCCGACTATAATCTGAGTACCCCCCCCCCCCCCGGGTAACATACTAAATGTCGTATAGTCAGAAATTCCTTTCCAGGTACCAATGTATGGACCCAGATTGCACAGTGTTCCAGTGAAAATGCAAAAGCTCCCCTACCGTGGGGAGGGGGGGACAACCCCCCTCCCGTGGGAGGGGGGGGGACACCCCCCTCCCCCCCCCCCCCCGCTCAGTCGCTTCGCTCGCTTCGCAAGTGGCGGATCTACGGGGGGGGGGGGGGGTTAGGGGGTTTAATTTTTGTGATTTTGTTTAAATTTGTGATGTGGAAAACACACTTACGGGGGGTCAACATAGCAAAAAAAAAATCGCCGGCTTCGCGGCTCATGGACGATGCATCCGCATCGTCCATTGGTTATCAACCCCCCCTTAATAATAATATATATTACATTTAATTAGCACATATACAAATGTTATCTAAGCGCTATTGATTACCCTTGGTCATCAGGTACAGGTCAAAACACCGCACAATTATCTTGCGCATCATCTCAACTCCTGGGAGCATACTAGCCCAGCAGCCCACCCGGGCGCTGAGGCTAATTAACACCCGACCAAGTACCCAGTTATACTCCTGGGGTAGAGGAGCAGCAATGAGTGATTAATTGTCTTGCTGACAGGACAAACGAGTGTGCTGGTTCGAACTCGGGATACGAGATCAGAAGCCGCGCGCTCATACCGATCTTGCCACACCACGTCCACACTTAGCAAAAAGACATACTTACGGGGTTCAAAATAGCAAAAGAATCGCCGCTTCGCGCCTCGTGGACGATTGCTCCGCATCGTCATTGGTTCACCCCCCCCCCCCCCCCCCCCCCCCTTAGCAAAAAAAGCTCTTCGGGCAATATCTGGTGGTGATACCGATTTGGTTCTGCCCCCCCCCAACAGTTTTTGCTCATTACGGCCACTGCTACTAGTACTACTACTACTACTACTACTACTGCTACTACTACTACTACTACTACTACTACTACTACTACTACTGCTACTACTCAGTGGCGTAGACAGGTTCTTACACCTGGGGGGATGATTTGCCGTTCACCGGACAAAGGACCAATTTTTGAGACAAGACAATTGTCCCTCTCAGTCCTCTCAGTGGGGGGGGGGGGGGGGGGGGGGGGGGGGGGGGGGGGGCGGGGGTTAGATGTTAAGATGTCGGTCCGTGACCCTGGCGGGTCGAAAAGTAGTTTTTGATTTGATTTGATTTGATTTTTTTTTTTTTGGGGGGGGGGGGGCAAAAACTATGGGGGCTCAAGATTTTGTGTGTGTGTATATAGGGGCTCAAGCCCAACCCACACTCACAGTGCTGCCACTTTGAGCCAGATGTGAGAGTGAGACATTGCAAGGTCGAAGCGACCCAAGCCCGAGGAGCGAAGTGACTGAGCGGGGGAGGGTGTGGGAGGGGGGTTGTCCCCCACTCCCACGCAAGGGAGATTTTGCATTTTGGACTTGAATTTGTGCAATTCTGGTGCTTACCTGGATAGGAAATTCGGGCCTAACATTGACTGTATCTGGGAAAGCGTGTTATGAATTGATCGACTAGAAATTTAAAATATATTTTCACGATATAACAAATAAATTGACACACTAATAAATATGCACCTACAACACAGGGTGAGCGAAGTGACTGAGCGGGGGAGGGTGTGGGAGGGGGGTGTCCCCCCTCCCACGGGTTAGGGAGATTTGAATTTTGGACTTTGAAATTGTAGGAAATCTGGTGCTTACCTAGATAGGAAATTCGGGATTAACATTGGACTTGTATCTGGGAAAGCGTGTGATTATTTGATCGACCAGAAATTTTATAATATATTTCAAGATAAAACAAATAATTGACACACTAATAATTATGCACCTCAACACAGGGAACCGGAAGTTGGACTGAGCGGGGGAGGGTGTGGGTGGGGGGTGTGTCCCTCCACCACGGGTAGGGAGATTTTGCATTTTTGGACTTGAAATTGTGCAATCTAGGTGCTTACCTAGATTTGAAATTCCGGGCTTAAACATTGACTGTATCTGGGAAAGCGTGTTATGATTTTGATCGACCAGAAATGTTAAACATATTTCACGATAAAACAAATAATTGACACACTAATAAATATGCACCTCAACACAGGGAGCGAAGTGACTGACGGTGGGGAGGGTGTGGGAGGGGGGTTGTCCCCCTCCCACGGTAGGGAGATTTTGCATTTTTGGACTTGAAATTGTGCAATCTGGTTGCTTACCTATTTAGGAAATTCGGGCTTACATTGACTGTATCTGGGAAAGCGTGTCATGATTTGATCGACCAGAAATTTTATTATACTTTCATATATATACACAGTTCAACATCACATATGCCACATTATGTATGATCCAACAACTTAGCATCTATATACCAAGAATGAGTCCCGAGGGATGGGGCAGGGCCAAAAAGGAGGGTTTGGGGAGGGGGATATCCCCCTCCCACGTAGGAAGATTTTGCATTTATATATATACTTGATAATAGGTGCAATTTGTGTGCACGTCACACAAGTAAGCCAGAGCAATGCAGCCTACACATGGATCTACGTGGCCCGGTTACAGAACTAAAATACTCACCCAGACCATACGCAAAGTAAAAACAACAAACTGAGATAATCTCTGTTCGCGCGCGAAGCGGCGCAGCAAAAAATTGAAGTTTGATGTATAAATTACCTTTTTAACGTTAGAATTAACAAGTCTTAGCTCATACAACTTATGTTTTCTTTCCCACTCGTATACAGCTACGCAAAAAAAAAAACATATCATTCCCTAAAACCTGGTGGGGAATGTTGTACATGTCATCCCCCCCACCTTGTGAGGTGGGGGGGATGTATCCCCCTCATCCCCCCCTTGTCTACGCCCCTGCTACTACTACTACTACTACTACTACTACTATTACTACTACTACACTACTACATCTACTACTACTACTACTACTACTACTACTACATACTACTACTACTACTACTACTACTACTAATACTGCTACTACTAATTTATAATATATGGTATATGTAAAGGCGCCTAATGCGACAGCTCTAAAGCGTTATCATTCTCCCTGGTCATTGTACAGTTCAGGACCCGCACACTTATCGTGTACACATTCTCAACTCCATTGGGAAGCACACTAGCCGCAGGAATCCTTACAGGTGCCACAAGCTAGTTTTCACCAGATCAGGTACACTAGTACAGGGGTTCGGACTGGATGCGGACTAGATGTGAACAGGAAGAAAAAGAAGTGCACTAATGTGCTTGATCAGGATAATAATTAAGAGGCGAGTGTGAACCTCTGAAACAATATGGAATACGGAGGATTAGGCAGCTTGTGGAACAAAGGGAGTTTAGCTGGAGAGGAAGAATAAAACTAAAACAGAAAGTGAAGATAGGGATTAGTGATAATCAAGGATCAAGGATAAAGGACAAGGAAATGTATGGTCCAGATATAGAAGATTTCATCCATGTAGCACCACCAGAGAAGCGACGGCAGAGTCAAGCAGAAGGTCTTCGAGCTTGGGACATGAAAAAACAAGTTAGTGCAAAAGAAGGGCATCGAGTCAGCAAAGGCGGTGCGAATATCTGCAAGAAAGGCTTGTCCCATGAATGTGAAGGTATTACATAGTGATTAAATGGAGGACGAATGATAAGGAATGATGGGGGGGGGGGGTGGGGGTAGGGGGGGGGGAGTGGGTACTGTGGGACAAGAGCTTGTGGTTAGGGGATAACTTTGTAAAAAAGAATGTCCGGAATAGGGATGATAAAGAAAATAAAAGTTATAATGTTATCAGTTATCGGTATTAGGTCATTGATGTATTCCAGTTAGCGTAACATGTCACGTGTGTCCGTGGGATGTAAGAGGGGATCTGTGGACAAGGGGTTTTGAAGAAATGAGGTCAAACAAAGACGAATATATTCTCGGTGGGGCTGCAGGCTTAGCATCGGTACGGGGATAGAAATCTGTTGGGCTTGGCAAAAGAGATTTTTTATGAGCCTGCTTGCATCAAGTGTATATCTGATCTGTTAAGAAATTCATGGTGGGGCCAGAATCTAGTAATGAGTACCGAATTGGATCGGTTAACGGGATGTTTGCATTCATTGTCGATGTACTGCTTATCGGCTGGCTTGATGATGATCTAGTCTATTTTTGAGGGAGGAATATATATATATATAAATTGGAATACACATTAATTTGAACTTGTTTATCTAAATGCCTGTAAATTGTATTTCAATATTCATATGCGAAAACCATACGGGACACATTATTAAACATTTCAAACTTTTGATTTAATACAAAACTACTGCTTTCAATTGTAAACCTTACTCAAAATGCATGAACCAACACTAAATGTAATTTCTCTTGTCTAACAATGCCATGTTAATGTAGTATCGAGCTTGCAAAAATGTTTTTTACTCTTATTGCACATAAGCTCTTTTATTTCTTTAATATGAAAAAGGGCAACATTCAACAATGCAAACAACCAACCAAAATAGGACTTGTTTTCCCTGATATAAAGAGTTTGAGGTAGCATACGTTTCTAACATTTTTATTCAGATAATTCTGTATGTATTATAAAGGTATCAACATTGATGCATGTTTTGTAGTTTTAATTGACGATTTAGGAAATCAAATTTATTAATTAGTATACTGTATCATATGTAGAGGAAACGGTAATGAACATAATGTCGGACCTAAAGTAATCTGATATCAATTACAGATAGATATATTTCATTTTGAAAATAAGAATATATAGAGAATTTATTGGTAGGATAATATTTTGGGGGCATGAGCTTCAATGTCACAGGGCAACTAAATATTTAGGGAGCAGCTGATATTGCTATATAATCCAGTTCTTATAATAAAAAAAATATTGGACCAGATTACAATCAAACTTGGTACATGTTCCGACTTCATGAAGGAGATGATCATATACCTGCTTTTAGGTTCATTAGACCAATTATATAGAACAACGGTATAATTGTGCTAACTGGTGTAAATTTATACAAATATAACTTGTTCCATATGGCATATGCATGATTCTACCAATGTAAAGATTGGCTATGATCATAATGTACAGCATGGACCTGCATGTTATGTTATTTAGAAGTAAATATATAATCTTAGGTTATAGACTCACTTATCTATTTAACGTTAGGACAATATACCTTTTATCAACTATACAACAATTGATTGAAAATTTGTGACTTTATATTCAATTTACCTGAAGAGATACTTGCAAACAAGTACCGTCCCAAGCAATGATACCTGTACAATTATATAGCATTAAAAGTAAACAGTTCGGACAATCAAATACGCAAATACACAATACGTAATTTTGTAAAGATGTTTTGTTCTCTTTTTTGTTAATTTAATACATATATTATATTTTCCTGCATTTTCAACGTTTGTTTAATTGACTATTGTAAAAAAACTATGGACGTTTTACAACTCGTTTATAAAATCCGTGGGCAATTGCCTATTTAGAAAATTGTATAATATACTTTTATAGTAGACTTTGGATGTAAGGTGATGCTAATAACCGCCCCCTAACCAGCAAATGTACAATTTGCACAAAGGTGCATGTAAGGGGAAACTGGGGTGCCGGTTCGTTATCCGAAGGTTCGTTATTCGAAGGTTCGGTCATTCCGAACACGCAAATTTCCGTATACCCGAGTGTTCGATAATCGAAAATGAAATAGGGTTCGTTAATCCGAACATTGTTGCATTATTCCGAAGGTTCGTTATTCCGAAGGTTCGCTTTTCCTAAAATGAAATCGGGTTCGTTATGTCCGAAGGTTCGTTATTCCGAAGGTCCGTTATCCGAAGGTTCGTTATTCGAAGGTTCGCTATTCCTAAAATGAAATCGGGTGCGTTAATCCGAAAATGAATTTGGGTTTGTTATAATGCTATAATTTCATATAAAGAGATAAAATAAACTTAAATGTTGATTGGTCTGGCCAAGGGAGGGAAAGGGGGGAAAATCGTGCACTTTGTCAGCAGAAGGATTGAAGTGTGTATTGTAGACCGAGGTTATAATAATAGCGCTCAGAGGCTCATTGCAACATTATGTGCTCTATAAATATATAGTAATCATAATTATCGAAAGAAGCATAGAACAGCTTTCGGTTTTTCAAACTTCTCTCCGTTATATTAAGATATGGACATTTCCTGTGTTCTGATGTATAATTATCAAGTGGATAGTTTTAACTGTGTACAAAAGTCAGTGCAATGAATTAGTGAATACAACTTTCATTTTCGCTCATTACTCGGTCATATGACAATAATTTCCGATGGAATTTCACACATCATTCAGTTGATTTATCATATCTTGTGCCCGTTGCAGAAAGAGATGCAATCGATATTAAAGTTGCAATTAATAACATTTTTCGATATGTATCAGATTTTGTACATGATAAATATGAATACTTCAAATATACATATCCTTAGAACGGAACATAAATTTTGAAAACCAAAAGCTTGTCCATGCTTCTATTGGTAATACGAATACTATGAGGTATGTGAGAACCACTAGAGTTACAAGTACTAGATGCCTTTTAAAGGATAGTTGAGTTCTGGTAAGGAGAGTACAGTTTTAGTGAAACTGAATTTTAGTAACCAAAACCTGCATATTACATTACCAAAAACTATAGTTATAACTTAGAAAGGAACACAAAATTACAAATGACGTAGTAAAGATCATGTTATCATTCAAAAAGAGCCGTTAAAACGTAAGAGGGCGCTCTCTAAACACTCATCGGTTTTAACCATTTTGAATAAAATATTGTGCATGTGATGCTTTGTTGAAATACTGATTAGATAGAGATAATAACCAACAACTATCTAAATACCTATTTTGTAACTTTTTGAAAAGAGGAAGCATTTTTAAATTTTTTAACGGCTGGTTCAAAATTCTCTAATAAACCCGGGGCCCCGGGTTTATTACAAATTGTTATATTTATGGATATTTCAGCCGTTTCTGAACCGATTTTGATCAAACAAAGACGATTATAGTGTTTAAATATTATGCTCGTTCAAATTTTACACTCGTTTTTCATTACCTCACAAACCAATTAGAAGTCTAGCGCCCTCTCTACCAAAACTCAACTTTCCTTTAACGTTCTTTTCGGTCAAGGTTAATTGTAAACCCATTTTGAAAAAGAAACATGATTCAAATCCAAAATCGCTGTTTTTTTCTGTGCAATGTGGAGAATGCAAATGGAAACATAATACTATCGTAATCTTGTGCCGTTAGTTAGTAAATGTTAATATCTTGTGTTTTTCTAATAATTATCTTCTTCTGTAATTGACGTTTGACTGATTGTTGTAGTGAACATCTGAGAAGATGTTACAGTTGCTTTATATAGAACATAAGCAAAAAATCACACAGTATGCTTCCAAGTCATGCTACTCTAATGTATGCTCTGCTATCATAGTCAAGGTGTAATTTACAAAGACCATGGTCTAGATTATGAGGTCACAGATTTAAATTTAAGTCGTATCATTAATACAATGGTATACTTTTGTAGACGTTTCATGATGAATCAAATTATGGAAACAGTCCCATACTTGTTTCGTTTATTAAGTAAAATAGGTGTAATATTCCTTGTGTATGATTGTTAAACAGACCATGGTTTGAACCATGGTGTTGTACAAACCTCCTTTGTGAATCCGAGCCAATATGTATAGAACCTATAATCGCTAGTACCAAAATAAATTTTGATTAAAAAAAACAGTGTAGAAATAAAAATTGGGTGTGGTAATGGCCAGTCAACTTATACCTGAGCAACATGCTTTGCCACCATGTTTGTTTTATATTCAGACTTAGCCACCCAACATGCCTAGAGAAGATTACATTCTTGTAAAACACATGCTTTATAATACGGAAGGTTATGAATTCCCCATGCCTGCGCTTCATGCATATCATGCCATGTAATAACAATGTACCACTCTATGAGGTCGTTTTGAAGGTTTCTTACTGGAATCATGCAGCATGTGGGCATTGACCCGTTCCACACTGGTTGGTATGGGGAGTCTCCTGGCATGCATTGTAGAGTAGCATTCCCAACAGGACTGTATCCAGGATGACACTGAAGACGAACGGTAGACCCGAACCACGTCCATGTTTGAATTCCATGTCCCGTTTTCAATCGCTTCTAATATGTGACAAAATCCTTCAGTAGCTAGGAGGTATAGAAACAAAATATTAATTTGATGATCGTAACACTGCATAACAATGGTAAGATACCGAACACATGATTATGTTACATACAGTACATATTGATTTTGTAAAGAATGTATTGATTTACAATAACCATACGTTACTGTTCCTGTACGTTATTGTAAAGGGTCGTTACCCCGATATCGTGTTCTGCAATTTGTTTAATTCGATGTAGTTATTTCGACGGCAAATTTATCAATAGATGTGAATATAAAATTCAAAGAATTGAAAGGGAAATTTGAGTTTTGGTAAAGAGAGTGCAGTTTTAGTCAAACTGAATTTGAATAACCAAAACCTGCAACATTACATTGCAAAACTAATAGTTATTACTCCACCATGCTTGAAAGGTATAAGCAAAATTACAAACAAGTACGTAAAAAGCCTGTTATCATTCAAAAAGAGCCGTTAAACTCAAAAGGTGCTCTCTACAAACTCATTGCTTCAATAATTTGTAATACAGAATTGTGCATGTGAAGTTTTGTAAAAATAATGATTAAATAGAGAGATCATCAACAACAAAAAACATCGTCTGTAGATTGTTAAAAGTGTAAGCATTTTTTTTTCAACTGCTGGTTCAAAACGATCAAACGTTGCTGGGGCCCCACAATTATTACAAACGGTTATATTTATGGATATTTTAGCTGTCTCTAAACCGATTTTGATCAAATAAACATTATTCTGTCATTAAATTGTATGCTCTTTCAAATTTGACACTCAGTTTATCATTATATCACAAAACACTATTTTGTGCAGCGCCCTCCATACCAAACTCATCCATCCCTTTAATTGCCTTTACCTTTACCTACACTTCGGAACTAATAAACGCATATTTGTTGGAATAATGTATTATACTGGTTGTAACTGACATCCCAGCAGAAGTGTTCCCCAATGTTCCCGCTATCAAAATAATGACCGTGACACTGACTAGACATCCCCCCGGTGTCTTTTTAAGGGTTCACTTTTGAAAGAAATAAAAGCATGCTTTGTTGGAATTATTACTGTTGTAAGTTGACATCCAAGTAGAGCTGTCGCCCCTTCCAGATGGACCAACACACTGACTGTTGTACAGGGACAAGTCTTTTACTTCTACGTTGCACAGACACACTGCTTTCCATCTGTAAATGCGAGTGTCGCGTTGGTCTCTCTCTTACAATTGGATACACAATTGGTGACTGAATCAGTGTGGAACGCATTTTGCAGGATCTCCTCTTTGACATTAGCACATCCTTTATAGCCCGGTTCTAAAACAGAAAATGTAAAAGAATATAGCTAAATCAAAGATACCACCTATCCATTTTTGGTTATTCGAATGAATGCAAGTAACTACGATCATGATATGTTATGCAAAAATATATGTTATGCATATCTGGAATGGAGAGACATTTTAATGTTAAGTGGCAGTTGCTACAATTGTTGTTGTATAGAAAGATTAATTTGAATTTGTTTTATGCTCATGTATTTGATTTGTTTTATGCTCATGTATTTCATTTGTTTGTTTATGTGAAGATTAATAAATAGCCTGTGGAGGGCTCAAAAATTGAAAAAAAAAAAAAAACTATGATCATGATTTGATTATTGTGTATGTTTTATAACTTGTTTAAAATGTGGAAAAAACTCAAATCAGTTAACTAAAATTTGTATGTACAATTTGTATTATGTAAGCATTATGCACACAATGTGTGCTGGCTTGCATTGTGTCATATGACCGGAGTAATACTATGTTTTAATATATTTTCAATAAATGCATTTACGATGGGATTTTCCCTGATATTTGGGAAACAGCAACAATCAAGAAATAGTTTCTAAAGCCTCCCGAAGTTTATATACCCTCTGTATTCGAAGGTGATCGAAAAATACCTATTAATGATATGGTGACCATCTACACCAGCTACATAATACCCATTTTAGAGTATGCCTGTCTAGTTTGGCATACCTCAATTTTACTGATGCTCCAAACCAACGCAATCGAGTTTGTTCAAACAAGAGCACTTAGAATTATATTGGGTAGAGACTACATATCATACAGTGTAGCGTTATCTATCTGAAAGTTACGATCACTTTCTTTACGTAGAAACACGTTATTGATCAATTTTGGAACAAAAATGTTGCAATCTCCAAAACAGACACGTACACCCCCGACTAAAGCTAATACATGTACAAGACAATTACGAAATATGTCAGGATTGTGTACAATTAAATGTAACACAGAAATAAATCGCAAATCAACTATACCCTACTTCGCACGAACATTATCACCCTAAATCTATTTGGATTGTGTTCTTTTATCAATGTTTTGCACTGCATATTATATTCATTTCAGTTATTTTATTTTATTTGTTTTTGGGTGGGGAATTTAGATGATAGTGTAGCGACGTGTCCGGACTACTACCCCCTGGACAACCACCCCCGGACGATTACCCCCCGGACAACTACCCCCCTAGGACAATTACCCCCCGGACAACTACCACCCGGACAATTACCCCCCTAGGACAATTACCCCCCAAGACAATTACCCCCCAAGACAACTACCCCCCAAGACAATTACCCCCCGGGACAATTACCCCCCAAGACAATTACCCCCCAAGACAATTACCCCCCAAGACAACTACCCCCCAAGACAACTACCCCCCGGACAATTACCCCCCGGACAACTACCCCCCGGACAACTACCCCCCGGACAATTACCCCCCGGACAATTACCCCCCGGACAACTACCCCCCGGACAATTTACCCCCCGGACAACTACCCCCGGACAACTACCCCCCCCCCCCCCGGACAATTACCCCCCGGACAACTACCCCCGGGACAATTATCCCCAAGACAATTACCCCAAGTCATCTTCCAGTCGCTTAGCGAGGGTGAACGGATGAGGGGGGGGGGGGGGGGGGGGGGCACAACTGCGAGGTAGTGGAGCGATTTGGTGCATATCATAGTATAAAGTTGTTAACTGGTGTTGGAGGGAAAAGCACGGAATTTTCCACTCCCAAGGGATTTTAAATGCGATTGAGTAAATTTTCTTCACGAAATAACATTTAAAATCCGGGAACATCCATGATTTCCCGACAGCAAGTTAACAGCTGTTGTATCATCTGAATTGCCATGTAACAGTGCCATGTAATATCCAAAAATATTATATGGCAGCTCATGTAGGTTACTAAGTCAGGTAATAAACAGTAATATTATAATTATGATACGTAGTTCAAGCTATGGAATCAAACATACATAATGTATGCATATTAAAGATAAATAACAGTTTTGGGAAAGTTACAGAAAACATTTATAATTTATCAATATTGTTGAATAAGTATCTAAACAGGGCTTGTGTGGTAAAATCCGAACCTAACGATGCGTTAAATGCAGAAATATCGGCCCGCCCGTGAAATGTATAAATCCACAGCCCGTTCGCACCTGTCCGCGCCGCTAGCGCTGGACTGGAGTATCGACAAGCTGGGGACAAGCCCGTATAGCGAACGCACCTGGTCAATAATGCAAGTAGCGTATGCGCGATTCCGCTTTGGCGATATCTATCCGCAGCGAACGATTTGATAATTTACCAAATATATCAATTAGTAGGCGGTTTCCAGGAAAAATTTGTATCATCCCGTATTAGTAAAAACATATTATTTCACATCATTGGTAATAAGAACTTCCATTTCATTTTTAAGAGGGGGGCCTATACCTTTAAAAAGTGGGAGAGACAATCACCTCCACCTATAGGTTGGGGGGGGGGGGGGGGTGGGGAGGCATGTCCCCCTTCCCGTCCCCGGGTGCATTGTGTGCATTCAATTTTGCCAATGTTGGTTGTATTTAGCAGTTCAAATCGTTTTTTAGCATTATGATTCATATATTGATTATTCGGAAACATTTTGTTTGCATTCGATTTAAAACGTATTTCGATTTCGAGTAATTCGTGATTACGTAATACCGCCCTCCCGGGCAATTTAATACTTTTACTGTATAATGTCGATCAGGAGAGAAATAAAACTCACGTCTACATCATTCTGAGAGTCTTGCAACTGAGCTTTATTCAATAAAAACACACATTATGCCACATGGCGGAAAATACAACTCATTCCTGGTACTCGCGCGAACGCGCGGTTGCGGTTACCGTTAAGTAGGACGGTCGTGGGAACCTGGGAAAAGAACATGATAATATCTATTTGATTTTGCAAACAAAATAGATGCAAATAGCGTGTTCTTTTTAGTTGAATGCTAAAGTGGTAAATCACTTGATCCAAAAGCTAAATCGTATGAACATAATACAATTTGAACCAAAATTACAAGCCTTCAGCTCAATTTCGTGAAATTGAATGACACGCTTATTGAAACGAATGAAAAGCTTACGAAATTGACCGAAAAACATATATACATGTGATACGCCTAGGTCACACATGCACCGGAATTCAGGGGCGTCGATCACGGGGGGGATGGGGGATATATCCCCCCAAATATTGAGGTGGGGGGGGGGGGGGATGGCCTGTATTATCATCCCCCCCCAATATTTGGGAGGGTAAAAAATAAAAAAAAATCATGTAATTGTGTGTATGATATATGTGCCTGTATATTTTGTCTGAAGTGAGATTAATCATATAATACATGAATGCCTAAACATTACAGACTAATTAGTGGCGTAGCGACCGGGGGGGGGGGGGGGGGGGGGGGCTGTCGGCACGTGCCCCTAATAATAATATTAAAACAAAAAACAAACGGGGATATTTGGTTTTCTGCAAACTTGATTTCATTAATTGTGTTTATCTATAACACGGTAACTCAGAAACAAGTTATAAAACATGAAATTGATGCCTTAGGTATGCTCCAGATTGCACAATTTCAAGCCCCCAAATTCCAAAGCTTCCTACCGTGGGAGGGGGGGACACCCCCCTCCCACCACCCACCCCCAGGCGCGGATCTACGGGGGGGGGGGGGGGGGGAGGTGGGGTTAGGGGGTTTAAAACCTCCCCCTTGGGCTGCCAAGTGAAAATGTGATGTGCATAGACGAACGCCATCATGGGTTAACCCCCCCCCTCCCCCCCTTGGGCTGCCAAGTGAAAATGTGATGTGCATAGAAAAACGCCATCATTGTGTCCAGACCCACACAGTATCCGTATCGTCATTGGGTCAAACCCCCCCCCCCCCTTAGCAAAATAGCCACAAAAAAAATCGCCTCGCCGCTTCGCGGCTCGTGGACGATCCTCCGCATCGTCATTGGGTCAAACACCCCCTTAGCAAAATAGCCACAAAAAAAAAATCGCCTCGCCGCTTCGCGGCTCGTGGACGATGCTCCGCATCGTCATTGGGTCAAACCCCCACCTTAGCAAAAAGCTAGATCCGCCCATGCCCCCCTCGGTTGCTTCGCTCCCTCGCAATGACTGATCATCCCCCCCAACCATGAGAAGAAATCGACGCCCTTGCACCGGATGCCGCACAATCTTTTTACCTACCATTTCGGATTGCGATATCGTACGATGTCTATTCGTGTATATTCGTGTATTGGCAGTCCCGTAGCATGGGGGTGCGTACACCCCCCCCCCCTATTCAGAAAGGTCCACTTTTTATCGTTCTCGGTCTCGGGCAGCGATCGGCCCATTTGACATTTGACGACCCCAACTCCCTGCTTACAAAACTAAAACAGTGGTCTAAATCAGCGACGGTAATTATCCATGGGGTAGTTGTCAGGCGGGGGGGGGGGGGGGGGTAATATTTCCGGGGGGTAGTTGTCCGGGGGGTAATTGTCCGGGGGTAGTTGTCTGGGGGGTAGTTGTCCGGGGGTAGTTGTCCGGGGGGTAATTGTCCGGGGGGTAGTTGTCCGGGGGTAGTTGTCTTGGGGGGTAGTGTCTTGGGGGGGTAATTGTCTTGGGGGTAATTGTCTTGGGGGGTAATTGTCTCGGGGGTAATTGTCTTGGAGGGTAGTTGTCTTGGGGGGTAATTATCTTGGGGGTAATTGTCCTAGGGGGGTAATTGTCCGGGTGGTAGTTGTCCGGGGGGTAATTGTCCTAGGGGGGTAGTTGTCCGGGGGTAATCGTCCGGGGGTTGGTTGTCCAGGGGGTAGTAGTCCTAGAACCGTGTAGCGACCCATACTTCGCTCCATAGAGTAACTATAATATAAAGACTAGAGAGTGAACTCGGCAAAAAATCTGTCAAATTAGAAGCGATTTATCTAGGTCTTGAATATTCATGAGGCGCCGGATGATCCCATGTAATGCTATTTCTCACGTAAAAGTATTTGAAGTGTTTTGAAACTGTACAGCAGCGAAATTCTACTGAGCATGCGCAGTTCAACTTGCGCGCTGTATTTATATGATTTGCATATTTACGCACAAATTTTCTCATTAGCATATCATTATTATTCATGAGATGTTTTTTTCTCATAAAAGCACGTGTAGTGTTTATGTACTACAATGTTGATTATGCTCTCCAATTATACAGTATGTTTTTGTTTATAATTCCCTTGCTAAATGTACCATGTACAGCTTTGAGTTCTAATTTAGTCTTCATATTAAAGACAAAAATCCTACTGTTATGGGGCCAATTGTGTATGGGGTGTAAGTTGGCATGCTAAACTGTTTTATAATTGGTGGAAATTGTTCTTATGATTAGGCAATTTAATGGTTTAGATTGTTGTCTTTATTGTCAACAAGACTAGAGAGCAGCAATTAAGTTGTTGACCCCCCCCCCCAAAAAAAAACAACAAAACAACAACAACAACAAACAAACAAACAACAACAAATTCACCTAAATTAATCCAACAGGTTACTTCTGGTTCTAATGTGTGCCACCACCAACATCACTATCAAACTTATCACAGATTATAAACCATCACAACTTAATTGATGTCATTCGATCACCATCGTAGTCATATTATTACTGCACATGCATGTCATCATAGCCTGTATCTAAGTAATTGTAGGCCTGTCAGAATACACTTCTAAACAGCATTCACTTTTAATTGAACACCCTCTCATACCACACATACATAAATATACATGATAAATGTTCATTATAGGTTTCCATTAACATTTAATTTAAAAACAACAACAGTCATATATAAATTACACAGACCAAAGAAAATATAACCAACCCAGTATAACTCCGGGGGAGAGGCGGGGGGGGGGGGGGGGGGGGGGGGGGGTGAGAGGCGAGGGGGGGGGGGGCACGCTCCCCAATTATTTTACAAAAACAATAAAAGTCATATCTAGACCATAAAAAGATTATAAATGGGCAACTTGCCCCCATGCAATTATTTGACACAAAAACTAGGAGAAAGATAAGACACAAATATAAGTCTGCCCCCACAACAATCTATGTGCCTTCCCAATCTTTTTGACCACACTATGTTACTGACCCCATATTTCTTCAATTTACATTTATAATTATGATCTTTTAATGCAAGTTATACAGTTCACTATTTGAAATCTCAAATTCAATTCAGCGTTGTTGTTTTTTTTTTTTTCAAACAGAATTCAGACACAAAATGTACACATGAAATGTAACGGCTAGCACCTAAAAGAGGCATGAAGCAAGTAGCTTAATCGTCGAGTTGGCAGGTAAAGGCTGATTGGGAAAATATACAAAATTTAACATTAAAATACATGCAAAGCAATTGAAACATTGCATTGAAAATAATAGCATCCAAACATGATAAAATACAATAAAATAATTGAGGTCTACTATATACACATACACTTTGATATAAGATTAAAACGCACACAAAATATTATGTAACTAATAATTTGGTTAACCAAAAAAAAAAAAAATTATTTTGTTTAAAGTTACATGAATAATCAAAACTGTATAATTATACTTTAAAAAAAAAGAAGAATATATACACATTCACTAACAATAAATAAGTATAAATTTTAATTCAATAAAGTACTAATTATCGGCTCCCAGAGAATGGGTGTAAAGTCGGGATGGGTCTTTAGTACTTAGAGCCTCAAAATCATAAAATATTGTCTTTGGCTGACATTTTTAACTTTATGGGATTTGATACTTACATGTTTCATCTACATTCTCTGAAAATTTCAGGTCCTTAATCGAATTTGTTATGCCGTAAATCATGATTTTTCTAAGCAACCTTCATTTCGGTTTCGACCAGAAACTCAGTAAATCCGCGCTGGTTGATCATGATCGATTGTGAAACGAACGCGCCAGCTATGTGTGTGTGATTCGACCGTACCGCCGAGTTGTATTGTCCGTGTGTTGTACATTTCCGGGAAGCGTTCGCGGCATTTAACTTACTGTATAGTAAACGAGTAGTTGGTTTGTTTATAATTCTATGGGTACCGCATTGAATCGCGCTGGGCATGCCGCAAGTGTGCAGTGTGCGTGTGCAACGTACCATATCATACGGTATCAAACTGCGCTTTTCTTTTGTCTACCGGTGGTACAGCGGCGGTATGGTGAATATGATGCGGTGGTTTATGGCGGTACGTACATACACAATACATCGCGGTTGTAATACATGCACATCAAAGGGCAGCATATGGGCTAGTGTGTCGATCAACTGAGACTTAGGGCTGAGGCTTTGTACAATTACGTAATACCGGCGAAAGCGTTGCTGATTGGCCGATGAATAACAGTATAACTGCGCATGCATTATTTCGTTTGCTGATCGATTACGAAAAGCGGAAAGGTGAAAGCGAACCGTTCAACTTCTCGCTCGGTACGGTGTGAGAATGCTTTTCTGAATGGATGCAAAACTTTAGAAGCGATTTTCTCCGTTGTTTGACAAATCACGGGGCTCTGGTCCATGTTATTAATTTGCGTTTTACTAGCCTTCAAGAAACTCATACTTATCAAGTTGTATATCATTTTAAAGCTGAAATCCTAGAGAATTCAAAACACTAACAATCTCAATTTTGATATTCCCGATGAATTACCCAAAGTGACAGAGCCGGTCACATATGAGTTATGGTAGGGAGAATTGACAAATTTAAAACTATAGTCATATTGGAATTTACCAAAATGGGTTCATATAATCAAAATATAGATTACACAAGATGGATGGGGCAATGCAAGAAATTTATTTTGGTTGATTAAGTATATCAAATTATTGATTCATTATAGCTATACTGTTTGAAATATTAACACCATAAATCCTGATGTATTAAGTCTGTGCAAAAGTATTCTGAAATAAATGAGAATGTTACTAACCCCTTTGCTACTATATGATAAATATTGCATCAATATATTGTTTAACAAAAACCATCTTTAAAGGGATAGTTGAGTTTTGGTTGAGAGGGCGCTACACAAAATAATTTTGTTGTGAGAAAATGAAAAACTGAGTGTCAAATTTGAAAGAGAATACAATTTTAATGGAAGAAATTTTTTTTATTTGATCAAAACCGGTTCAGAAACGGCCGAAATATCCATAAACATAACCATTTGTAATAATTGTGGGGCCCCACAAGAATCCGATAATTTTGAACCAGCCGTTAAAATTCGTTTTAAAATGCCTCCTCTTTTCAAAAGAGTTTTTTTAGATATTTTTTTATTATCTCTCTAATTACTATTTTAACAAAACATCACATGCACAATATTTTATTTAAAATGGTTTAAACAAATACGTTTTTTGAAAGCATCCTCTTCAGTTTAAACAGCTCTTTTTGAATGATAACAGGCTTTTTACTTAGTCATTTGTAAATTTGTATTCCTTTTGAGCATGGTGGAGTTATAATTATTAGTTAGTAATGTAATGGTGTAGGATTTGATTACTAAAATTCAGTTTGACTTAAACTATACTCTCTCTACCAGAACTCAACTATCACTTTTATAATTCCCGGCAGTAACTTGTGATTTAATTATTACATTAAAAAATGTGAATTTTTAAATATTTAATCTAATGAAGACTTTGTTAAAATGAACCAATACTTTAGCACCAGTAAAAAAAATAATAATAACCAGGGTCTGTATTCAATTCAATACTTTAAAATACAAATTTACTTAGCATTTTTCTCGGCTGAGAACTTGTATTAAAATCGTTTTTTTAGAATTTTACTTCAGTAAGTCTAAATTAAATATTTGAAGACATAATGACACCACAATTTGGGCAACATTTTCAGTTGATGAAATAATCAAAGCTCATTTTTGGCCAAGTAATCTACATTTTTACTTGAATGGAATCAAATACCGTCCCAGAATTAAACCTCTCGCCTTATTTGACATTTTGTTGGCTGTCTTGCCATGTGTAATTACAAACAAAAAGAGGTAAAACCTGTCTTTTAGAAACCACCTGTTAATAGCAACCATATCCTGTCTGCAAGTGCAATGGCCACAAAAGTGATCTAATGCAGAGGAAAAGGTAGAGAACCTATGTAGAGATCACCTGTCTAGACTCTACAGTGGCCTATTTTCTTAGTTCCATGGATGGCCACTATACACAGGTTTTACTGTGTATAACAAATGACTCACTCGACCGCATGGTCAATATCATTTTTTGTTTTTATAATTGTCCTGATGTGTGTGTGCCTATTCAGCACCATATTTGTAGACATGGCCGATCTTCCATGGGCTCCCTTAAATCATTGCTCGAGTCCTCTGGCTTGCTGTCCATGCAGTCTGTTCACCTTGATACTGGTAGAACTTGATCTGTTGAATTAAGAAAAAAATACACAAAGTAAAACATACGTTACTATAGAAACTAGAAGTATTGGTTTAATTTTGAAAGGTGTGTGTACTTTCAACCACTCTAGCTCTGTGGGTGTTTATTTTGTTTGCTTCTAAAATTTAATTCCATGAGGTAATTATTGTTTCCTAGAATATTGCTTCATAAAATTTGCAAGACATTTAATTTTATCTTAGATATAATGTAAACAAATACAATCATTAAAAAATAACCTTGTTATAAATATAGCAGGGAGTTGTATTTTGTATGCCATAATTTAAATTGAGATATATATCAAATCTTTTCACCAAATGCAGTAATTATAATATTAATATTTACGAATAAGTGTTAGAATAGTACAAACATCTAATATCACTATTTGTTAAACAAATTGACAGAAATGTAATCAGTAAAAAAAAGTTGATTACCTGTTGGGTGTGATGATCCACGTCATGCATTGCCAATGGGTGAAAAGGAAGAGAGTTGACATGAAGCACACCTTAGCCGAAGGAATCTCCAACAAATGAAGCACCAGAATCAGACTGCTGTAAACGGAAGAAATTAACAAAATATCTACATTAATAATAAACAAACATAAATCCGATTATGAATTAGTTTATATCACAGTAAATACTCAATTCAAGAGCACTTAGACAGTGTCCATCGTTGGCTTTTCGAACCATCAGTGCCAGTTCACCAAATAAAAAAGAGGAACATAGATATTAATCAGTAATTTGCTTTGAGACGAGTCTAAAATACTATAGTAGTCTACATTCATAATTTCACATAGAATCCTACTACTACTATACTAGTAGTACTACCACAATAAACATAGATTCATTATCAATCATTTTAAAAATCATCTATCATCAACTATCATCTAGCTCAGCAGTTTCTGGACCCTGCACAAGCAGCAATTTTACTACTCTATTTATTGTCTCTAGACCTGAAAAACAGTCTCTATATATATTCCGACAGTTGCTCCACTGACCGCTCCATTAAATTTTAGGGGTAGTACAGTATAAGTTTTTATTAAAAAAAAACAACAACACATAATAAACCACACAAAGAGTTGGTTATTTCTGACTAGACCAGGTCCAGCCACTATCTTAATATGGCCCTAATCTAATTAGGCCTTACGTAGTACGTACACGTACGTATTAAACACTAACATGTACACAATTGGTTTATGAATGACCGTAATGACCGTAACTAATGAACCACCCAAGGCCAAGGGCAAGACCAAGACCAAGTAACCAAGTTAATTATTGGGCCACGAGTCCACGACCGCTGGCACTGATTCCCATTGTCTACTGACTGTCTAGAATCTAGTGTGATTTGGATTTCTTTTTAAAAAGTTTTAATCACTTCAGTCTTCAGTTACCAAAATCAGTCTGTGTTCCAGTGTTTCCAGATATTAGAATGAGAGCATGAGCTTGAGCCTTGAGGACTGAGGACCGGCCTAGTCCTACCCTAATTCCTAGACCATCTTTGCCTTTTAAAAGCCAAGGCTTAGCCTTAAGCTTTGGTAGCTGGCCAGTACAAGTTGAAAGTCACAGACTTGTAATATCAAACTTCATTCAATTTTACTAGTTAGATTTGAAAACTAGTAATATTTAAACTTGTTTCTTCAATAATTTCTGACTAATTACTCAATTAAATTGATATTGAGACTTGACATGATGATACTGATCTTTATTTAGACTCTCGAAACCAACATTTAATGGCCTGACCATTCGTTTTTGTGTCTACAAAATCAAACTTTCGCTTATTATTAAGTTGCCTGAATGCAGCAGCAAGACGGTACTACGGTCCTACATACAATTTGTCCCCGCGGCTGGTGGCCCAGCAAAACACTAAATATCGCTATCTACCATAGATAACGACCTACGCACAGTGGAAGGGTTAACTGACTAAAGCGTAAAACCTTATGAGGATTTTAGGCACACTTACCGATATTACTGTAAACTCTTGATGGTTCAAATACTGCGTTCCGTTCCACTCAATATTCTGGACCCGATGCTCATAAAATTAGGCATTCAAAATGCCTCTTTGCGCCACAAAATGATTTCCAATTCCGATGATGGGTTGAGAAATTTGTACTGTCGCACTAAATACGTGTGGACAATTTGCCCGCAATAAATCAGCTGATTCGCGATACTTCGCGATATTATCGATACTTAATTATTCCTTACTGATAATTTCATAGACATTATGCATGGACAAACTTGACTAATAAGGCATATCCATTACTAAATAAGGTAAAAGTTATGACGAAATTCTTCATGAATATTCATCAAAATGTATTCTTCTGCGCATGTGCGATGAACTTTCGCTTTCCCTACAAATAATGTTGGATTAACAGTTAAGAGATATGAGGGAGGGCAAGCGAACAGCTCATGAATATTCAAGACCTAGATAAATCGCTTCAAATTTGACACTTTTTTAACACGTACGTCTATGGAGAGTTACCCCCCCCCCCCTTGCTTCGCTCTCTACTTGTCTTTACCCCGACCTGCATTTGCCGATCCGGTTATTTCTAGTTTGTCACCCTCAGTACTTTTCCAGTGATTTTCCACCACGTGGCTCATGCATATTCATATCTTCACGCGTGCGTTTATTCAGCCAATCACGCACCGCCATTTCGCCAGCCGCGCACTTTGATTCTCACATGGTTTTCTTCAGTTGCATCACTCCGATTCCATCTCTCGTCGAGTCAACACGCTCTCTATTCTTCTCTCCGGTTTCGAGACTCTTCCCGTGTCATGCACCTTTTGTATGACACGTCAGCTTTTACTCTGCCGTCGCCGGCGGGCTGGCAGTCTTCTAGCGGAACGTTTTAGTCACGGCCGACACTTGCACCTGATTCTCCGCTGGCAGCTGCTAGCCGCACCGCGCCGCTACCTACGGCATATACCTCATCCATTCCAGCTCATCCACCATCGCTGGTCTTATCTCTCTTCGAATAGGCCGACGTCTTTCATTAAGCGATTCACTGCTTTGCATCGGACCGGCCGGCTTCGATTACATTACAGCATTTCTTCTCTTCTTGGCCGCCGACGTGATCTCGAGAGCAACTCACTATCTCATCGTCGAGTGCCGCATCTCTCCTCTTCTCTTCTCGTCCGCGAGTTTCTACATCTTCACGAGCGTCATTTCTGCGTCGACATCGCGTTCTTCACAGCTCTTCAGCTACGATAGCGAAGACGCGTTTCCGCATCCAAGTCTCCGCCGCATCATCGCGTGAGTCCCTTCCTTCGTACATCCAACTCTCTCACACTTCTAGCCAACATTCACTGTAAGCAATTATTTACCTGCATTTACTTATTGTCATGCATATTTCATTATCAGCTTTGGCCAATGTTAACTACGTGCAATACTTTATTCATTCATATTCTCATCCCGTTGCAACGGCACACATGTATTTATTTATACCTTATTAAACATACGAAAAGGGAATTTACTTTCTCACTTCCCGTGTTTTATTGTCTCCAACCTTGCTTCCTCGTAGCTAAAATATTTAAAGTGATTTACGTTGTGTGATCAGTGAACACGCCTTATAATTCTTTCACAATCTACACCCCACACATACGTTTATATACAATAGCATTGTAGACTTAGATTATTTCTGTATTCATGTAACATGTTAAATAATCATACTTACATGTTGGTACATTGTATAAACATACATTTATCTACTGTAATTAGTAGTTTAGAAAAATAGTCATTATGAATTGGTTACTATTTTATTTATGAACATGCTGCATGCATTGTTTTGAATTCCTCTATACCACGTATATAGTTATGAATAACGCACAATGATTTGATATGTTTTTGTGTAGGGCAGCTTTGTTTATGTTATAGTGATAGTTTTGTACTCTTCATTAATGTTAAATTGATTTGAATTCGAATGTAGCAATTGTATGCAATACGTAGATATATTGTATCATTTATGTATGATTTGAATGTATACTGATCCTATAAGCACTGCTGCTGATCAGTTTGAAACGTATACAAATAAATACAACAAATAATACAATAAAATAAATAAATATTTGTAAAGCGATTGGAGATGATCATCAATTAGGCGCTATATAAATCGGTTATTTTGTTATTATTATTATTAGATGTGCGTTCAAATTTTTGTTTGTTCAAGACTAGATTACAATCACTGTGCTTGCCATAATTCAGGCAGTTATTTCAATTCATTTCATTTCAATGCGTTAATGCTTTCATTAACTTGTACATTTAGCTTGTACATCAATTATCAAATTTTTGATGAGTAAATAATATAGTCAGCGCGTACAGATTATGCTATTATATTATTATTATGCGCTATATCAAAATGATTATTATTATCATGGTAAGATTAACAATGAGTAGCAACAGAAATATTAATTACATCGACTGAATCATGGGACTATAAATATAATATGCAGCAATACCATACCATCATTTGCAATATTATTTCGAATCGAGTTTCACACATATGTTGAAGAAAAATCAGCCATTTGAAGATAATGATCAACCATTATACTAGGATGAAACACACATGCAATTTGAACATTATCACTTCAATGATTACAGATCCCTTCTGACATGGAAATAATCGAGTAAATATTTGTCTGTAAAGGGACACTCACTTTATTATTTATTCTTCATTCCAATAATTATTGTTTTAAAATGTTGTACTATGATGAAACTGTTTAAATTCATAATTAAGTATAATGCAATCTCAACTTCATGTGTACTTTCTGAACAAGATGCAAACAAAGTTGATTTGTTCCGGATAGTTGAACTCACTATTTCCCTGTCATGGTGTTGTTGACTTAACTTTACAAAACCTAATAGTATGGTTTATATAGGTTTTCCCGCTCAATTTCGCGATTGTGACAATCAAATTGATATAAGGAGCAAACGAATTCGCGATTTGCGATCGCCGTGTCAAAGCAGCATTCGAATTGGTAAATAGTCGTTCAAAATCACGTCTGAGAAAGTGATTTTGCACAAAGAGCATACCTTTTCATCAATGGTCATTCAAAATGGCACGTAGTTCACGCTGGCGCTACTGTACATTAGCGAATTCGAGTGTCCATAAATGAACTATTGTGTCTTTTCACGAAACCGTATGCGTATGCATGAATTCGTTTGCACTTATTCGGAATTTGAAAGACCGATACCAACGGTTACGCGGCAATGCGTGAATTTTAATTGATCCTTAATGAATTCGATTGAAAAAAGTGTCAAATTGAGCGGGACAATCTATAGTTAATTGTGTTGAATTGTTAAAATGAGAATTTGAACTTACTATAGCATTTAATGTTCACAGATGATTGTGAAACACATTCTGAAGACGAGATGACTTTTTCTTTGCAATCTGTGATTCTAAAATTATCTGGTAATATGAGACGGTAGATAAAAAAGCAAAGAGGCCAGTTAGGAAATATTGCCGTTTCATACTATTCATACATTGTTTAAGATTTATACTTTTTGAGACAAATTTCCTGGTTAAAGGGGGACCAAACTGTCAGTGGCGCCGATTCCATCCGAAAACACAATGCGTTGGGGGGGGGGGGGGGGGGGGGGCGAGCATTGTTTGTGAACAATGCTCTGCCCCCCTAATGCATTGTGTTTTCGGTGGAATCGGCGCGCCTGCAAACTGTTACTGATACGTGCATATTTCTCATCACTTCTATAGTCATATATTTCCTCTTTGGTACCACTGATAACGGAAATAATCAATGTATTTAAACCACTTTCTGTTTGACTGAACACTGGAGGCTGCTATGTTTTCTAAATGTACCATATGAAACGTCATCTGACCTTGCACTAACCATATCAGTCTGGTGGCCAGATAAAAAAAAAAAATGGTTTAGGGAGTCCTGAATTGTACAGGTTGGAGACAAGTATTTTCTGAAAGAGTGTACTCTAGAACTCAGGAATTTGCTTGTCTCCAGAATTGAAAATTGGTTTCCTGGGAGATATGTGGTTGCCATGGTAACCACTTCATACTTTTTTTTAGACAAGTACAATATTTCGACAAATTTATTTTTAAAGGCCATGACGAGTAGAATTGTTTGTAAAAAAGATATTTTCAGATGTGGCAAAGATGCTCTAAAATTATTAGAGACTTTCACCGGGCAAGGTCAACAGTAAAAGTAAGAGTTCACAGGTGAAAGTACAAAAATTAATGGAAAAAAAATCATGTTTTTGTATATTGTACTGATATCTTTCATGTTCAAATAAATGTGAATTAATTAAACTGCTTGAAACATATAATTATGGGTAGAATTAATTCTTACAATTACAAAGCTGTATTTTCCATCACCTAGGACCATTCTATAATGGAGATATGACACTTTTATGGTAACCATGTAAATGCCGCGATATAGTGCAGTGCGCACATTACATGTGTTATCCTATACAAAATGCATACAGTACAACAAACACGTACTAGTGAGTGGAATGTCTGGAAAAGTTGAACGCTAAGGGATTTTAGGGAATAGAAACTGGGGAAAGGACTTATTTTCAGCATAATTCAGGTACGCTGAATACGATAAGCCTTATTTTCAAAAGAATTTTTCAGTTGTTGACCACCTAATCTGCATAAACAAAGTGGCCACCAAAATTATAATTTTCCAACATTCTTGTATCGTTTACTATTTTCTGAGATAATGAATAACAAATTGAATATCTCTACCTATCCCGAGTTACGAAAGTCAGACAGAAAGTAAAACGGAGTGTTGATATTCACCTTTTATGAATAATTATGCAAATTAGTGATAAGCATTATACAAATAATATACTTACTTAATATGTATTGTTTGTATTCTGTAAGCAAGTGTAACACTAAATCGTCTTTATTCTTCAAGTAAGTATTTAACAAATGAATAAGGACATTTCTAAACCAACAGAGTTATAAAACAACCAACATTTTAATTTTAATCCCTTCTTTAGTATTCAACAAAATTGCCGCAAGATATAATTTTGAGAACTTTACGGTAGTGAAACTTTAAGCATTTCATAGTTTTGTAATACATGTAAAATGAAAATAAATTGTAAAATGGATATTATACCTTGATAATTTTAAAAGTACTGAATTATACAAACTATTGAAGTAACTATACTTGTAATACTTATAAATATGCAAATTAGTGGTGATCGCATCCCATAGAACACTGTTAAAGTGTAATTACTTATGAATATCATTTGCTTATACAACTTGGCGAGGCATATTTTTCTTTGATCATTTTCATTACTAATGAAAATACATGATCAAGAAGCATTTGATACAATAAATCATAATATAGTCTTAGGCAAGTTAGAAAATGATGGTGTTCGAGGAACTCAATTGAATTGGTTTCATGATTATTTGAGTGACCGTCGTCAGTTTGTGCATCATAATGGTTCAACTTCTGCCATGTCTTTAATTAAATGTGGGGTGCCCCAGGGATCTGTTCTAGGTCCTACTCTTTTTTGATTTATATTAATGATTTACCTAGATCATCAGACTACTTTAATTTTCGACTCTTTGCTGATGACTCTAATATCTTTCATTCTTTTTTACCTAATCAAACAGATATTAATTTATTGGAAATAACTGATAACCTAAAACACATTGATCAGTGGTTTAATTCGAATAAGATTACTATTAATATAAAGAAAACTAATTTTATGATTGTTAAGCCAAAGAGAAAAGAGTGTCGTATTGTTGGAGTTGTAAAAATTAAGAACGAGTTATTGAATGAAGTACAAGTTTCTCTTTTTGTTGGAATATATATTGATAGGCATTTGAGTTGGAATGAACGTATAAATAATTTATGCTCCGTACTTCGTAGGAAAGTTGGAATTTTGTATAGACTACGACACTTTGTTCCGAAACGAGTCCTTGTATTATTATATTATTCGTTTGTTCAGTCACATTTATCTTACGGCCTTGAAGTCTGGGGAAGTGCACCTTTGATGTTAATGAATAAGATATTGATATTACAAAAAATGGCTTTGAGAGCAATTACTTTTAGAAATAGAATGGCCTCATCATCTCCATTGTTTTATTCATTAGGTATATTGGATGTGTATAAACTGTATAAGTTGTTGGTAACAGTTTTTATTTTTAAGTTAACTCATGAACACTTACCACACTCAGTGTTTGAATATTATACCTTTTTTGAAAACTCTTATAGTACAAAAACACAAGGATGGAAATATTTTGGTTAAGCCTAGGGTGAGAACAGAGCATGGAAAAACTTCAATCTCGTTTCAGGGATCAGATATTTGGAATATTATGCCTTTAGTCTACGGAGACTTGATAGACTCAACCTTATTAAGACAAATGTAAAAAAGGATTTATTAAGTCAATATGTCTTGTAGTGTTTTGTGAATTGCTACCAAACATAAAGCAATTTCTATTCTCTTAAAAAGATTTTTACATGTTTTATGTAATCTTATAGTTTAGTAGTTATTAGTGTGTCCACTATTGTAAATACTTAGTGTAGAAAATAGTGTAGAATGTTATTTAATCTTGCCTTAGTCAAATGTAAGCATATCGTCCATTCATGTACATAGGGTCCTACGCCCCACTAGCAAAAGTTGCTATTTCTGTAGGGTCCTTTTACCAATTTGTTTGTCTGTCAACATTTCTTATATTCATGTATGATTGTTATATTGTTATCTTATTGGTAATAAAGTTATTCATTCATACATTCATTCAAGTACAGTACGTTTTAAATGACATTATAAACATGATTAACTATTTTCTTGAAATTGATACAAGTAATCGATGTGCCATAGTATATTGATGTCTGCTGCTCGACTGTGCAAAGAGTAGACGCAGTACTATAATTCTAAAAATATGCGTACAAATGGAATAGTGGTTTATTATCAGCGCACTATACTTTTCTATTCAACAATCATTGTATGATATATCAGTTGTCATCAGTTGCATCATTATTTTGACTCAGGACAAATTTTAGAATACCACCCTAAATCTGTTTCATGCTATCATTTTACTTATTTCAAATATTAGAGCGTTATTTTCTTCATAATATTTTAACTTCCATTGTATCAAAAGAAAATGCTGATATGAAACAAACTTACATTCTGAGCAACTAGGGGCCAGGAAACACACATGGCTATTTTCACATTGTAAACTACTGTTGGATATTCTCTTCACCCCCGGGTATCCCAGTTCTCTGCATACAACCTCTGCTGTATTTCTTTGGAAGCCATCACTACAGACCATCTTCCAATCGTTGTCGTCTGATGATGGACGTATTTCAAGAATGCCTTCTTCAGGAGAGGTACCATTGACAATGCGAGCAAGTTCTGACCCTAGATATGAAAAATATAAACTTTCTTGTAAATCAATAAAAACAAAATACAAAAACAACATCAATCAAATTTAAAATAAATTCGTGCATAGAGGGTGCAACCTATAGCTGGCGAGCCCCTTCTCCCAATACGTAAAATACCGCCAGACCAAAGCGCACATTGATTCGTTCTATAAAATATATATATTTTTTTAATCCAAATTTTTTTTAGAATACCAAATGCAAGCAAATTTTTAAAGTCATAAAACAAAATAAAAAATATACAGAACGCCCATACCGTCCCCAATTCAACACACTCACCTGGTCGGAGACAAGATAATGTCAGGTTGAAACCCTTGCTCCTTGCTGTTGGCTTTGACACAAAGGAAATCTGCACTGTGTTAGCCACTGATAGAAAAGGGGATGGGTACTTGTTATCCCCTTTGTAATTCCTGTAGATCCGTGAGTCTGTCATGTCCGATATGTCTAAATAGTCCTGTTTCTGTTCATTGTCCAGGATGAACTCGTTGAAAGTGACGAGGATCCTCCGACCAGGAGGAGCTGATATGTGCCACTGTTTGACTGCCCTCATGGGATAGAGCTCAGGGTAGTTGGGTGAAGTGATAATGTCATCATGATTACAGTCAAGATTCACAGCTGTAACAGTACAATAAAAGAAAGGCGACACATTACATTCATGTGATAGAATGTATTCATTTTAAGCAAACATATTCAACAAGGCCTATATAATAAACTAGGTCAATTGAATAATAAGCACATGCAGTAGATTCATCAATTCAATGTTCATAATCAGAATTAGATCATTTTCAAAGAAATGTTTCATTTGTAATGTTGAGAGGGCTTTACTGTAAGAGAAATAACCGCATAGGGTGGAAGAGTGAGAATAATAGGAAGGGGGCTGGATGAGGGCCACATGCCCTTTTAACAAACACACTTGGTCCCTGTATTGTTTATGTTAGCAGTTCGCCTATATTTTACTGAGCATGCTAACCAAAACGGGAACTAACACCACCTCACTGTTGCATTTTATACTGGGAGAAAAACCGCCGTTGGATTTGTTAGCTACAAGGAACTGAGAATTCATCAGTTTTCAGTTTGTATCGCCGGATGTAATTGACCAGATATAGCCTTACCCGAACGTAAAAATAAGTACACGCTCGTTAAAATATAATACAAATATCTACATACACCCCATCCCTAACTGCATCCCCTAAATTTGTTAAAATGTTAACAGAAATGCATATTGAACTTTACCTTTACTGCCCTCCGCCAATATTAACAAGGATACGGAAATATACAGCAAAATCAACATGATGTCGCCTCTTCTTCTTCTTTTTCTTGCGCTGCTTCGATGGAATCAGAATGGACAAACTCCTAACTGATATCGTAACAGACCTGTTGTTTAGTAAATGAAGATCATACAATATTAGAGCGAAACTAAAACTAACAATTCTACAAGTTGTGGTGAAAGGGATATTTGAGTTTTGGTAGAGAGGGCGCTAAACAAAATATTTGTTTGTGAGAAGATGAAAAACTGAGTGTCAAATCTGAGAGAGCACACAATTTTAATGTCAGAATAAACTGTATTTGATACAAATCGGTTGAGAAACAGCTGAAATATCCATAAACATAACCATTTGTAATAAATGTGGGGCCCAACAAGTATTCGTTAATTTTGAACCAGCCGTTAAAATTCGTTCTAAAAAGCTTCCTCTTTTCATATATTCTCAAAAGAGGTTTTTAGATAGTTGTTGATTATCTCTCTATCGAATCACTATTTCAACAAAACATCACATGTACAATATTTTTTATTTAAAATAGATGAAACAAATGAGTTTTGAGAGTGTGCCCTCTTGAGTTTTAACGGCTATTTTTGAATGATACAGGTTTACTTTATAGTCATTTGTGATTTTGTATTCATTTCGAACATGCTGGAGTTATAACTGTTAGTTTGTAATGTAATGGTGCAGGTTTTGGTTACCGTGACTAAAATTTAGTTTGACCAAAACTGTACTCTCTTTACCACAACTCAACTATTCCTTTAACCCTATCTTAACTGGGGGGGGGGGGGGGGGTCAATTTGACCCCCTCTCGACTTATCGAGAACCGATTTGTATCGAGACAAACTGCCCATACGATTTGATGTCATTTTCAGAAACCTGGTTAGATGATGGTATTACTTGCAATATTGTATCACTAAATGGATATAATTTAGAGAGAAAAGATCGTGATAAAAACGGTGGCGGTGTGTGTTGTTATATTCGTGAAAATATTCCATATATAAGAAGATATGACTTAGAAAAAAAAGAACTTGAATTAATATGGATTGAATTGAAGCCTAGAAATCAGACTAGCCTCTTTGTATGTATATTATATAGACAACCCAGTAGTATTTCATCCTACTTTGATTTGTTAGAAGAAAATCTTGATTGTGTACATACAATATCAGATAGAATGGTTCTCCTAGGAGACTTTAACTGTGATTTGTTAAGGGACAATACTCTAACTAAACGTTTGACTGAGTTAAGTAGTCTGATGGGATTATCCCAACTTATTCAACAACCCACTAGGGTAACGCCTAATAGTAGCACACTCATCGACTTAGTCTTTGTGTCAAAGTCAATGGGTGAGCTTCAATCTGGTGTTCAATCAGTTGGATTAAGTGACCACTCCCTGGTGTACGTGGTTACAAAGTTTAAGTCACAAAAGTCAATACCTAAAATCTCGACGTTTCGTTCTTTTCGATTCTTTGAAGAAGAAGCCTTTCTTCGCGATTTGGCAGCCATTGACTGGGACAAAACGTGGACACAGCTAGATAATGTCAATCAAAAGTGGGACAAATTTCTTAGTGTCTACTTGAAGTTGTGTAATAAACATGCCCCTTATGTAACAGTACGGAGAAAACAGAAAGGTTCCCCATGGATTAATGATGAATATATTATGATTGCTAGAGAACGTGATTACAATAAGAAAAAGTTTGATAAAACTAAAGAAAATATGTATTATGAGACGTATAAATATTATAGAAACAAAGCAAATAACTTAAATAAAAAGTTGAAACGAGCTTACTATCGGAAGGAATTAACGGATAGTAGCGTTGATATGAGGAAAAAATGGAAAGTTTTGAAGGAGTTATTACCTAGCAAGAAATCAAATAATAATTCACATATTCTAAGAAATGGGGAACCTGTAAATAATTCATATGATATAGCAACTGAGTTTAATGAGATGTTTAGTAATATTGGTACGGTTAATCAAAATAATATAGACAAAAATCAACAAAAAGATAATTGTTTGAGACACATTCAATGGGCAAGATCTATCTTTTGTTTTGAAGAAATTAGCGTCGATTATGTTCAGAAGGAATTAAGTAATTTAGATTGCACAAAGTCTATAGGACTTGATGATCTGCATCCCAGAATTTTAAAAATTAGTGCTCGTCACGTCGCTAAACCATTAGCGCATATATTTAATGAATCTTTATGTACGGGAAGCTTTCCACAATCGTTTAAACTTGCCAAAATAGTACCTATACCTAAGAATAAGCTTACTAATGACATACATAATTATCGTCCTATATCATTGCTATCGATAGTGGCAAAAGTATTTGAAAGAGCAGTCCATTCACAGCTCCTTAAATATATTGAAAAAGAAGGTCTCATGACTGAGCGCCAATCGGGTTTTAGACCCAATCACTCAACTGCAACATGTCTAACTGAGATTTGTGATTATTTATATGAAAATTTTGACAGGGGTAAATTTGTTGGCGCTACATTCCTAGATCTCAGAAAAGCGTTTGACGTCATACCCCATGACTTGCTTTTGTTAAAAATGTCTTACTTTGGAATAACTGACGTTGAATTGAAATGGTTTGAATCTTACGTAATAGATAGAAAGCAGTGTGTGTTCTATAAAGGAGAAACGAGTGACTTTCTCCCCGTGAGAACGGGGGTCCCACAAGGATCAATACTAGGACCACTTCTCTTTTGTTTGTTTATGAATGATATGTCAAATTTAAAACTGAGTATTGATACAAAAATCTCACTTTATGCAGACGATACAGCTGTATTTCACTCAGGTTTCGATGTTAGGAAAGTGCAGACAAATCTTCAATCAGATATAAATAAACTTAGTAAATGGTTTTTAGACAATGGTATGATTGTAAACTCAGACAAAACGAAGGTTATGTTGTTCTCATCTCGGCAGAAACAAAATAATTGTAACTTCCAGATATTTATGAATGGTCAATTACTTGAAAATGTAACCAAACTCAAACACCTCGGTGTAACTTTTGAGCAAAGTTTGAATTGGTCATGCCACGTGGATGATGTTGTTAGGAAAATTGTACGATCAATTGCATGTATACGAAGAATTATGTCCTGTTTAACAATCGACAATTTGAAACAGTTGTATTTTACACTAATACTTCCGTACATAGATTATTGTTGCACTGTGTGGGGTTCTCGTACAAAAAGAGACATGTTGAGGATACAAAGATGTCAAAACAAATATGCTCGAATGATTTTGAAAGCTGACTATAATACTCCATCATTGGGACTCCTTCACTCACTGAAGTGGCAGCCCGTTGAACAAGGAATACATTTTCATTATTATGTTATGGTGTATAAGTTATTGCACAACCTTGCCCCACAATACCTTTGTAATTTAGTATATAGGCGTAATGCAGCATATTGTACTCGTTATACCATTTCTAGCCAATTATACTTGCCAAAACCTAGAACTGAATATAGAAAACGCTCCTTCTCGTATGTTGCAAGTAAACTTTATAACGCACTACCTATGTATGTCCAAATATCTCCCACATTAAGCATATTTAAAAAACGCCTTCGGCAACACCAGTCCATTAAATGATATCGCAATAACTATCGCAATTTGATTTTTTATACACTTAAGTTGAAATTTTTATTCTGTCATACCTCCGATGTAACTTTGTTTAAATTGCCAAGTTTTTAAAATGATTTTTTATTATATTTATGTATTAATTTTGTTTATGTATGTATATCTTTATCCTGTGTTTTTCAATGTAAACGTTGTAATTTCTATCTGAAACAGGGCCCTCTTGTAAAGCAGGCCTTTGTGGCACTGAATGGGGCTACCCTGTGTTTTTAAAGAAGACTGAATAAATAAATAAATAAATAAAATCGCGCGATAATTCCGCAACGCGCGCAGATATTGCCGCGCGACTTCATGAGTTTTTTCATTGACGTCTTGCGCAACTTTTGAGACCAAATTTGCGACAATCAGATATACCGTTGTAAAGTCATGTGACTTTTCGTAAGTGATCGTCGGCCCAAAAATCGCTAAATTTTGTGATTTGTGTACAAATCCTATGGAAATTGATTTTTTTCCTAGAATACACAAAACCTTCATTATTTTTCATTCTAATCACTGCAATCATTTAATTTTGGGCTAAAAATGGTTGGATAATGGTCAATAATTTATTCCATTGAAAAAAACAATAAAAAACATAAGTCGAAAAAACAAAGAAATACATAAGAAATTCCCAAAACAAAGAAATACATAAAGAAATTTTTTTTTTTAAAAACCTGTTAATTAAGTCATAAAGAATAATTCTGCACAAAATTAGCATATTCTGAGCAACATTTAGTGATTTACAGACAAAAAGAGGATTTCTGCATAAATTAGCATACTTCGCTAATTAATATACGCATAATTTGCATATTTAACATTGGATCGTTTAAACGAAAACATGAACGCGTCGCTAATACTTCAATGTACCTCCATGCAAAATTTCGCGTGAATCGGACAATCGGTCTCCGAGATCTTAGGGGGGTCAAATTGACCCCCCCAGTAAAAACCTGGTCTGAAATAGCCCAGTTAGAATAGGGTTAAACAAATGCAAATGCTACTGGGGTGCGTTGTGTCCGAAAGTCACATTGATCATCATTTGACTGTTTATTAAGACCAGTTTCTATAAATTGCATGTAGTATCTGTACAAAATCTTGATTTTGTCCATCAATATGGAGTACATGCACTATCCCTTTCATTGAGAATTTATACACATTAATAATGGGGTTTGCTTACAAAAATCTTTAAAATAAAGTGATGTTAACACCATGTAACGTCCGAAACAAAATAGGGTATGCATTTGTCATAACATAATTGATTAATGCAACTCTGCTACAATAAAGGACAGATTACGATTCTCAAATTGTAGTTATTGTAGTAGGTAATGCATTATTGCTTGCCTCTGATTTGAAGATATATCTTTCATATAATTAAATAACTCAATTTTACTATATAATGTTATATGGTTGATAGTAGACACCTTTCTATGCTATAAAGTTAATTTGACCATTTCAAAGAAGAGTTTAGATATATTTATATAAGCATGTATTTTCTGTATTGAAATATTCTAAAACAGCAAAGATATAAACCATAGCTGGCCATAGAAGTGTAAAAAAGAAAACATGTTAAAGGGATAGTTGAGTTCTGGTAAAGAGAGTACAGTTTTTGTCAAACTGAATTTTAGTAAGCAAAACCTGCACCATTACATTACAAACTAATAGTTATAACTCCACCATGCTCAAAAGAGTACAAATAACTAAGTAAAAGCCCGTTATCATTCAAAAGTAGCCGTTAAAACTAAAGAGGGCGCTCTCTGAAGTATCATCGGTTTCAACTATTTTAAATAAAATATTGTGAATGTGATGTTATGTAAAAATAGTGATTAGATAGAGACACTATCAACAACTATTTAAAAATCACTTTTGTACATTTTTGAAAAGAGGAAGCATTGTCAAAATTGTGGGGCCCCACATTTATTAGGAATGGTTATGTCTATGGATATTTCAGCCATTTCTGATCCGATTTTGATCAAATAAAGTTCATGCTGTCATTACAATTGTATGCTCTTTCAAATTTGACGCTCAGTTTTTCATTATCTCACGAAAAATTATTTTGAGTAGCGCCCTCTATACCAAAACTCAACTATCCCTTTAACAATGTGTTACGTCCGAAACACATGTAAGAGTAAAATGTGATTTGTGTTTGCAAGTGTCTTGCTCCAATTGATTTCATGTAAATACACTGTTGGTCATAATGTTTGAATATTTTTTTTTTTAGATCCAACTTTATTATTTTCCCTGTTTTTTGTGCCTAATGAATCATTTTAGACTAAAAATAATCATTACATTATGTTTCCAAACTACCAATGTACAATACATGGTAGCATGAATTTGCATTAATTAATGAATTCTTTTGTTTTGAGCTTTGAAAGGCAGGACCTTTGATGATTGGACCCTTTCCTTCTCCAAAGCGTATATCCAACGAGTCATCGTTATGGGTCATTTCTCAAAGTTGGCCGTGAGATTTTCAACCAAAATTGGCACAGAGGCTCTCGAGACCATACCCGGTCCAATGCCATTGGCTACCCGCCGAACGATGCTTGTGCTCCACCAGGAAGGGGTGTCAACAAGCAATGTCCATTATTTCGTTGGACCATTGCATGTTAAGGTCTGTAAAGTCCTCAGATGTCATCGAGAGAAGGGTCAATTAAAGCCAAGATTATCTCTAGGATGTCTACGATTGACCACCAGGATAGATTATCGCAAATTGCTTAACCTGTGCCGTAGAAACCGGAAATGCCAAAAAGGAGCCTTCGCCGACTATGAAGAAAACACTATGGAATCAACGCCTTCCGCCAAACTGTACATCAGCAATCCCTCTAACATGGTCACATAAGCAAGACAAACTACCAAGTGTCCTGTTGGAACGTCACAAACTCAAGTCGTTTAGTGAATGTAGACAACTTGGAACTTCTCGCCACGTAATCGGCGAACCATTTGTCTTCCATCTGTTCGGTCAAGGATGGTATGGCTCGTACCCATTAAGATGACATATCTCTAGTGTCCAGGCGGAAATCCTTTGGGCTCCCTAGTCCAGGGACATCCGGTAAATCTCGGTTACATGGTATTGGGTGGACACTTGGTAGTTTGTCTTGCTATGTGACCATGTTAGAGGGATTGCTGATGTACAGTTTGGCGGAAGGCGTTGATTCCATAGTGTTTTCTTCATAGTCGGCGAAGGCTCCTTTTTGGCATTTCCTGTTTCTACGACACAGGGTAAGCAATTTGCGATAATCTATCCTGGTGGTCAATCGTAGACGTCCTAGAGATAATCTTGGCTTTAATTGACCCTTCTCTCGATAACATCTGAGGACTTTACAGACCTTAACATGCAATGGTCCAACGAAATAGTGGACATTGCTTGTTGACACCCCTTCCTGGTGGAGCACAAGCATCGTTCGGCAGGTAGCCAATGGCATTGGACCGGGTATGGTCTCGAGAGCCTCTGTGCCAATTTTGGTTGAAAATCTCACGGCCAACTATGAGAAATGACCCATAACGATGACTCGTTGGATATACGCTTTGGAGAAGGAAAGGGGCCAATCATCAAAGGTCCTTGGTAGTTTGTCTTGCTATGTGACCATGTTAGAGGGATTGCTGATGTACAGTTTGGCGGAAGGCGTTGATTCCATAGTGTTTTCTTCATAGTCGGCGAAGGCTCCTTTTTGGCATTTCCTGTTTCTACGACACAGGGTAAGCAATTTGCGATAATCTATCCTGGTGGTCAATCGTAGACGTCCTAGAGATAATCTTGGCTTTAATTGACCCTTCTCTCGATAACATCTGAGGACTTTACAGACCTTAACATGCAATGGTCCAACGAAATAGTGGACATTGCTTGTTGACACCCCTTCCTGGTGGAGCACAAGCATCGTTCGGCAGGTAGCCAATGGCATTGGACCGGGTATGGTCTCGAGAGCCTCTGTGCCAATTTTGGTTGAAAATCTCACGGCCAACTATGAGAAATGACCCATAACGATGACTCGTTGGATATACGCTTTGGAGAAGGAAAGGGGCCAATCATCAAAGCTCAAAACAAAAGAATTCATTAATTAATGCAAATTCATGCTACCATGTATTGTACATTGGTAGTTTGGAAACATAATGTAATGATTATGTTTAGTCTAAAATGATTCATTCGGCGCAAAAAACAGGAAAAAGAATAAAGTTGGATCTAAACAAAAAAATATTCCAACATTATGACCAACAGTGTATGTCCTATCGTCCTAAGTATTCAGATAAGAAAAAACTCCGTTGGAGTTTTGAAACCGTGTACAAAGTGAGTGCAGTGAGTTAGTGAATATCACTTTGCATTTTCGCTCATTACTTGGCCATGCAATGTCCATTTGACTTGAAATGTTCACAAAATACCCTGTGGGCATATGAGATAACAACAATATACATTGCATCAACCATTCATTACTTTTTGAACATGTCAACAAAGTTAATAGTTCCCTTTAAGGCTATTTTTTAAAATTTTAAAATGACGTAAAAACAAAAATCTATGCGACAGAAGCCTCCGAAATGGCACACACTATGTCAGAAGCCCACTTTGATTATTTGTAGTATTTGTTTTGCCATTTGGAAGATTAGGATCTTAGTATGCGAAAATATAACATATTTTCTTTAAAATACAGGAAATCCTAAATGTTTGTAGACATTCCACAGAATTTTGATAAATTTAAGCCCATATATATATAATTCGAGAAAATGTAAGTTGTGTCAATGTTTACAAAACATGTTTAAAGTAAGGTCACTTAATTTAAATTCTGACCCTGTTGGTTGACATAAAAAAACAGAGCCTTCAATCGGATGTGTGATGTCACAGGGTGATTTTTTTGTTTTACTTAAATGGAAACAAATAATTCATGCTCCATGTACATAGATTAAGAAAAGAAAAGGAATGAACCTGAAAGTTAGACTACAAAAGCTTAAATATTTCCTTGTAAACAGGTGTTCTTGTCTTGTAGTCAGAGCCGATCCACTCTTCACACTAATCGGCACAGGTTCGAACCTTGGCCGCATCTACCGGATGGTTACGATAAAGGGAGTTCCCAGACATGGCCCGTTTGGGCAAATATAATCATTCATTTGGAAATGTTAGTTGCACCTATATAAAGTTTACTTGCCTTCATACTTCTATATGAGATTTGCACGTTCGAAATTTGACTTGCCCATGTCAATAGGGCAAGTGATAGTGTCGAGCTCTGTTCTAACCATTGGTTTTAGTTGCATCCTTAGGAATCCTTTGTCACAGATGTAAGCTTCAACATATTATTCTTGTGGTTCATGGAATGTTTTACTGAACTTGCAGGTGCCTGAAATGCAAAACACTAATATGTCCTTAATACATTCATTGAAATATAAACTTTTGTAAATATTGTTTTTTTTCTTTTTTCTATTGGGTTCATTCCAGGCTTTCTGAGGAGCATGGAGGAGGCAACTAAAGAAGTGCCTGGCAATAGTCACGAAAGTCACGGATGGCTTTACAACGGATGTAATTTTCTCTTATTATAGTAACTTTTCATACACTTTCAATCGACCAAAAAAGGAATCTGAATGGAATTACAACTATGTTTGGTTTTAACTGCCGGGCCTCTTTAGGAAAAAAAATAAAACCAATGCCCATGTAAATTATTCGATTTAATGACATATATTGAAGTTGTTATCTAGTAATACGTATCTATACAGAGTTAGTCATAAAAAATGTCCCATCTTTTGAAAGTTGTCTTGTTTAAAGTATGAACATTTAATCATGGGTTTTATGATATGTCTTGGTAGAGTTATCCTCCAAACATATTTCGGTGCCCTTTTCATTTGAATCTCTGCACGCATGACTGTACATCAGACAATCTTTAGAAGACTGCAAAATCACACTTGCGCCAAGTGGCTGGGTGAGGAATAAAACAAATTGTGAAATAATTTTTAACTTTTACTGCTGGTACACCGAACATTGGGATAACGGCGACATAACCCTTTCAAAAATTATGTTACACTCTAAGTTCTTGCATACTTGGTGGAGTTGGTGACCAAAAATTATCTCTGTTGCGGGGTGAACTGAGGATGAACCATAATTCCAGTACTTGTCCTACTCAAACAGGGCTCAACATAATTAACTGCTGCCAAATCAGGCAAGCCCTTTGGCGGCAAGAACATCAAAAGCACAGATATCGATTGTAAATTGCCATTGTTAACCAACAAAAGACATAAACGAGATTCATTTTTATTGTTATTGTACCAACGTATTGAGATAGCACATTGGATTTATGTGCACCTGATGATGATGATGGTGGTGGTGGTGAATGTGTTAGGGGAAAGATTGTCAGGGAATTGCCGCTTAAATATTTAGCGATCTTGTTAAAAATCAATGCTTAATCAGAAAAGGGGAAATGTTAACACTGCATTATGAAACAATTTTCAATGTGCGTGTGTGTGTGGAGGTGTGTGTGTGTTGCTGTCTGTCTGACTGTCTTTGTTCAAAACACTGTTTTATTCCTCACCGAACCACTTGGCGCAAGTGAGATTTTGCAGTCTTTGTTCAAAGATTTTAAAGATTGTCTTTTGTTCAGTCATGCGTGCAGAGATTTAAATGAAAAGGGTACCGAAATATGCTGAGAGGATAACTTTACCAAGACATATCATAAAACCCATGATTAAATGTTCATACTTCAATCAAGACAACTTTTAAAAGACTCACTCTGTAGTTCCTTAAATATTGTTTTTTATTAGTTTTACCTTTCAAACTTCGGCAGGCATTTAGCCGCTAGAGTAGACTCATGATGATTTTAGATGGGACCACGAGAAAGTAGGGCATCAATATACCTGTTATAAAAGAGAAAACACAGCGTTGGTAAAAGTTGATTCAATTACATTGACGACATAGGAGTATAGACTTTATGACATTGAAGTTGTGATGTAGTGATAAGTAAAGATAGTTCCTTAAAACAGTCAAGCGCAAGATCTGTTTTACAATCTTTTTGAAAAGAGAAGAACAGATTCCGCATCAGTTACGTTGGATATGCCCAAATTAAACAGATATGGCCCCAAGCACAAGCACAATTAAGGCCCATATCCCCCATATGAAAACCCGTACGAATACTAGATGGGCTTTCCACCCGGAACCCACATTGGATTCGTATGGGGCCCATGTGTGTTGGTACTGGTGGATTATGCAGTACCAGATATAAAACAAGTGAGAGACCAATCTGGGTTTTAACTAGTTATAACTGTGCTGGTATATGAGCCCCATCTGGACAGGCCATCTGGGTCTCATATGGAGGGATATTTCATTTCATTCATTTCATTTCATTTATTAAGATTTCCACAAATTATATTCGTAACATACAAATCAAATAACATAGTAATATGAACATCTTATGTATTCAAAATGAAATTGACATACTAATTGAAGCTATATAATTCAGAGTATACAGAAAGTACTTATAAACCAATTTAGAGTACTCTTGTTTATATTTGAAATTTTGTAAAGGAAAAAAACATATGTAGGGGAACCTACATAAAAGCAGATGCTTGTGGGGGTAGGTCCCCAGAAAAGAAATCAGCACACATGCACACAAATACATGTGTACTCATTCACTCCACGCACGCAAGTACACCTGGACAAGCGTGCGTGCACACACCAACACACAACAGAAAGAAAAGAAAAGAGAAGAATACCGACAAGACCGTCATAAAGACAGTATTATACAGGAATTATGGGGATACCAGCAGCTGCGAGAGAAAACATAACAAAAGTGGAAGTAAAGACGAGACAAAACAAAATATATATATATATACCTATTCATCGACCATGCCAAGCAGTATGAATCAATGTTACTACTATTAACTTGTGCTGTCACCAGAGTACTGTGAGAGTATACAACTAACGAATGGGCTTCTTGTGATAGTCAAATCTATTACCGAGGTGGGCTCAAAATGATTATTACCCGAAGCGTAGCTGAGGGTAATAGTCATTTTGAGCCCACCGAGGTAATAGATTGCCTATCACAATCAAGCACATTCGTTAGTTGTTTTATATCACTCATCAATATCAGTGATTGTGTTCAGCTATAGCAAAATAAGTGAAAATCTCTTTAATATTTCATAAAATCGCTTGTAAATTTTGATATAAAAATCAATCGACATTAATGAAGCCAGTATGAGCCTCCAGAACCACGGCGCATCTAATACGCTTAAAGTCATTGTTATTTTGCGCATACAATCACAAAGACGCAAAACTGAGTGCGCACCAACGCGCTGGCAGTTGCGCACATACGCGATGAATGCGTGCTAGCGCTCCCACGGATGTGCTTATTGGCTGTCTTGGCTTCCTAGGGTGTTAGTTTTTACCAGGGGGGTGTCACTGCTGCCAGAGTGCCGCGATGTTTGGTCATCGAAAGGAATACCACTGCAGGTTGCATTATGGGATACTTGGGAATTACATAAACCAATCACAGAGCAGTTCATACGCGTCGTCACCAGATCGAGGTCAATAAAACAAGTTCATATGCATACGTCACCATAGATCCCATTGTTCTCAAGCGTGATACAATCTAGGACAGTGCGCAGGAAAATAGGCGCGATAGTCTACGCGCACTTCATAGCATGATGATTGGTCAAGTCTTTCTAGGTCACGACGCGATGACGTCTAGTGGTATTCCTTTTGTGCTTCAAAAATCGGTTCACTCCGCCATGTTGCCCATGTACAAAGTCTATTGGACACGTGACTTGCGCGCGTTAAGTGAGCCTTCTAGTTATAAACGGGTTGGTTTGTTTATTCATAATTCTATGGTTTTTACCAGCAATGTCAACCACGTGACTAGAACGTGTGCGCCATAGAGTACTGCACAAATTTGATCGCGTGTGCATTTTGCTAAAACACATGATCTATGGGACGAACGCGTAACGAACTTTTAGTGTTAGTTTTTGCCATCAAGCCCAGTCACGTGATTGCGCGGGGATTGCGCGTGTTGTCCAAAACTATCATTTGTCAAATACAATAGCCGTATTCACACGATGAAAGCCAAGTTCTTAAGAATTGCAATTCTTAAGAACTTCAAAATGTGTGTTCAAACGATGCCAATTCTCGAGAGTTGCAATTCTTAAGAATTAAAACCGGAAGTAGTGTGCGCGCCTTTCTCATTTGAGGTCACGCGCACTCACTTGACTTGTTTTCACACCGGAAGCATATCTCGGTCATGAGGTCAACCCAAACCACGAGTCTCGAATCTGATTGTGTTCAGACGGTAAAAAAAATAGACTGCGCGCAGTCGCGCGCTTATCGCGCGCTCATTCTGCGCAAAATCTTACAAGTATCTTGTGGTTATCTTGTGGTTTGCAAACCACAAGATAACCACAAGATAACCACGAGATTGCGCATATTTTGCAGTGCGCGCAATCTCGTGGTTTGGAAACCACAAGATAACCACGAGTTTTGCGTGTTCAAACGAGCGCTAACCACAAGATATTCTTAAGAATTGCAAACCACAAGATAACCACAAGATTTTATCGTCTGAATGCAGCTAATGGTAAAACGATCTTATGAGGGATATTATACAAATATACCAAGCTGTGAGAAAGTATAGTGGAATTATACATCTGAGGAGGGACTGGCATAGAACTATTTTTTCCGAGGGGCGAAGCCCCGAGGACAAAAATAGTAACTATGCCAGTCCCTCCGAAGATATATAATTTCCACTATACTTTTGAACTAAAAGGTTGGTATATTTGTTTTATATCCCTTCTGTTTGCTCTATATCCTTCGCATGATTATAATCATTGCACAAATAAATGATTTCGATTAAACTTAAGTATTAAGGAAAACAAAAGGAAAACAAACCATTGATCATAGAACCATCACTGCACTATGTTCTGTTTGTTACACTGGCCCCCTTAGCGCAATAGTCCTGGCACAGAGCGCGTATTGCGCTATCTTTCCATTCATGGTTACGCGCATTAACAATTAATGCGCACACAAATGCAAAACGCGCGCATCAAAGTGAATAATTAACCCGCTTTACATAGCATACACACGTATGTAATTGAATGGGAAAATAGCTATTCGTACATTACATATGGTTGAGTGACCCCCGCATCGGCACCCTAAAACATTTCCGACAGTTTAAGACATAAAAATCATTACAATTTCTTGAAATTGTACTCACACATTGAGAAAATAGCGCAGATTCCGATGCGATGATCAGATTTGCGATGTATGCATTACATTTTGAGATAGCGCCTTCGAACTCGCGCGTGGTTTTTTGGCTTCCCGGATTCGAAGTGTTTTTAATACCGGCACCCCCTCAACACTCGTTGACAACGCACGCAACTCCAAATTTCTTGTGTGATGTTAGCATTATTTCACAAATTTCACAAAAATACTCGTAGCGGACTATAAACGCATTATTTCTCCTCCAAATTTCGACCAGTGCAGTTTCTAAGGGTAGCGCGCATAATCACGCGCGATTTTTCACAACACGCGCAAAAACAAATATTACGCGGTGTGCCGATATTAAAAACAGTGCCGATGTGTAGTACACCTATCATACATGGAATGAAAATGAACTGAATTACTGTCACGACCATGGAAGGACAACGATGCAGAATGTGCACCATTTTCAAAATTGTTTACTTCGAAAACCGCCATGTTATACATGGAATGCATCTCTAGAATATTTGTTGGAACTTGTTGATATTCACGGGTGAAAATATTCTGTATTTCGTTTAAAATTTCTCTTTGAGAAATCTCGTCGAGCATCTTTCGCAAGCTAAAACAAGACCTCCGCTCGCAGAGAAGCTGTTATTACACGCATCTCTATGGGCAATATGATCTATAACGTTATTTTCCTGCTATCGGCAAAGATAGTGAAACATATTCCCCGATTTCAGATTTATAGTGGAAATAATCTTTATTGTGAGAGCCCCAATTGACCAATCACGTATCTAGAATACTCATGAATATTCCTAGAAGGGATATAAAATAATTTATATTTCAACTTACGTTTAAATGTATGAAATCCAGGAGTTTGTTTTAATTCAATATTTAAAGAATTCCAAAGTTTGGGGCCATTATAAATGAAAGTATTTTGCAATATTCGTGGTCTAGTTTTTGGTATATGGTACATGTCACTTTGTCTAGTTGAGTATTTATGCATTTCTTTATTTTTCTTAAATAAAGACTCTAAAACGTCAGGCAAATCACAATTATTCATTTTATGCATCAAAGATCCTAAGATCATTAAATATAAGTCATCAATTTTGCGCAACCTTTGATACCAAATTTGCGACAACCGGGTGTACCGTTCTAAAGTTACGTGACCTTTTGTAAGTGAGCGTCGGCCCGAAAATCGCTAAATTTTGTGATTTGTGTAAAAATCCTATGGAAATTGACTTTTTCCTAGAATAGACAAAATCTTCATTATTTTTCATTCTGATCACTGCAAGTATTTAATTTTGGGCTACAAATGGTTGAATAATGGTTAATATTCTATTCCATCGAAAAAATATATAACAAATATTTTAAAAATGCAAAAAAACGAAAAAAAAAATTCAATTTTCGCATAATTAATTAGCTCTAATTAGCATATTATAATTAAAACAAAAAATGTATCTATGCAATATTGTATGGCTCATGGACATCTATCACCATGAATACATTAGTCACATCAACAAAAGGTATACAGTAACAAGTTCATTTACAAAGTCGTCCTCTTTGAAACGTTTAAAATTTCTAAATTGTATAACATTATGTTGGCCCATGGTATTCATACTATTACTTTTTACAATTGTAAATATTAAAAAGTGATAACTTATATGAGTTTTGATCACTCCTGACTTAACCCTAAAAAGACTGGGCTATTTTGAACCTTAAAAAAACTGGGAGGGCTAAAAGGGCCCCCCCCCCTAAGATCTCGGCAACCGAAACTCCAATCAACTCCAAATTTGGCATCGTGATAGATGTCCATAAGGTCTACAATATTGCGTAGTTTAAAAAAAATTAATTAGAATATGATAATTAGAGCTAATTAATTATGCAAAAATTGTATTTTTTTGTAGTTTTTGTAGTTTTCTCGGCACCGTAAAATAGTTAAGCGTTGCGAAGTAATCACGAAAATAGAGGAGGGGGGGGGGGGCTAAATCAGCCCCCCAGTCTTTTTAGGGTTAATATGCTCGTCTTCACATGTCGTATATATGTGATCAATGAGAGTCCTCGATTTCTGAGTTACACCTGTAGGAGAGAATATAAGTTGCGTTAAAAGAGATCCTTGCATTATAGGTAGTAATATTTGTGAGTACGAATCTAAATTGTCGGAAGATAAATCACAGTTAAAGTCTCCCATTATAATAAATTCGCTGTCCAAATCAAGCGCCTTGTTAATCATTGTAGTTAATGAATCAAAGTACTACACTGGGCCCAAAAAGAAACTCATATTTCTTCACATGGTCATATCTTAAAAGTCTGTCCATCAAAATTAACCAAAATGACACACGGGACTGCTTAAATACTTTACTCCAATGACATTTCAATATCCAAGCGGTTACCTTATTGACAGAACTGAACAACGCACTGACATGGAACCGCTTCATGTATAACATGTCACAGTCTGGACATTTCGGCAACAGAGTTTAAGGCAGGTGAGGAAGTCAAAACAAATTGAAATGAAGGTAATGTCAGTTACCCAAACACAAAAATCAATAGTGGGTGTGTCCACCATGTGCTTGGAATCATTTAGTGCATCTGCTACGCATGCTGTCCACCAGGTTTCTGATACAGGCTAGGGGAGATTGTTCCACTCTTCCTGTAGAGCTGCTCTGAGTGTGTGCATTACCAGGCGGATTGCCCCTTATACTGTGACATGTGGTCCCGGAAGTTGTTCCATGTCAGTGCTTTTTGCGGTTGTGTCAGTTAGGTAATTGCTTGGTTACTGACATGTGTTTCGAGTAGAGTATTTAAGTAATCCTGTGTGTCATTTTGGTTAATTTTGATGCACATGGTTTTAAGATATGATTATGTGAAAAATTATAAGTTTCTTTTTGGGCCCAGTGTATTAATCGGGCGATACAATACACACATGAGTAGCGACTTGGCGTTGCGTAATTTTATCTTGATCCAAATCGCCTCGAGATCGCATTCAAGATCCATATGGCGTTGATAGCAAATGTTAGCCTTAAATTAATGTACAGTATAACTCCTCCGCCATGTCGTGATCTGTCTTTTCATCGACTTCAGGACAAGATGAAGGATCAAGAGATGAAACAATGTCAGCAGTTTTGTTAGCAAATAAGGTACTAAAGCCGCGGTCAGCTAAAGAAGGCCCATCGACATAATTCTTTGGTAGTGTTTTTTTAGATCTCTTACACATGTTATTGACTTTGTGAAAAAATTCTCTCGGACCACAGCCTTCTAGTTCCGTTGAGTAAAAAGCTCTTCTCGTTCGGATTAAGACTGAATTATAGACTGATGCCTCCCTCCAATTGGAATACTCATCTTACTAATTTGAATAAACTTATTTCAAGAAATGCAGGGATTATTTATAAATTAAAACAAATTTTTCCAATTAGAATATTATTAAAGTTGTACTCAACAATAATATTACCCTACTTAAATTATGGAATACTTGCATGGGGAAGCTCAGCCAGGACAAATATTGATAAAATATTAAGAACTCAGAAGAGAATTTTAAGAAGCATATATGGTTGTAATTTACGTACCCACGCCGATCCTCTTTTAAAAAAAAGGAATATGTTGACAAAGCTTGGGAGAAATGGTATGAGTTATTAATGAGTATGATTGATAAATATGCACCATACAAATGTTAACGAATGAGAAAGAAGCCATGTCCCTGGGTTACGGGTGATATAGTTGAAATGATAAATACGAGAAATTGTATTCATGGGAAAGCTTTAAAGTTTGATTTACCAGGATTATGGAGGGATTATCGGAATGTAAGAAACGCTGTAACGAGTACAATACGAATGTCAAAGCATGAGTACGTAAGGGGCTATTGTAAGAAAGATTTGGAGACTCTAGTGCATTGTGGTCAGTAATGAAACAAATATCGAGCACTAGTTCTAAAGGGACTGACATTAAGCTACATTTTGACGGTAATGATATTGTAGAGCCTGAAATGGTTGCTGAAAAATTGAATGATTATTTTGTAGATAGTGTATTTGAATTATTACAAACCACTGTAAATGAAAACGAAGAGGCACACAATTATATTGAAGTTTGTTACGAAGGAAATAACGATAGTCCCCCAATAATTAGAGACTCAAATGGTTCAAGCTCCGCCAAAACCTTTGAATTACCTCATGTGACGAATGAATTTGTGATTAATGAAATTGATAATCTATCCGTCAAGAAATCAACAGGTGCCGATGATATTTCTGTGAAAATATTGAAAGCTATGAAAACGGCCACAAATGTTTTGGAAAGCTTGGTTTTTATTAGTAATCAATCGCTAAGGACAGGCATTATTGTGAGTGAAATTACTTGTGTGTGCTTGTCGTGTTTTATACTTCTAATTGTGCATTTTAACTGTTTAAATGTGTATTACTGGGCTATTTACTCACAAGCTTTGCTTTTTTAATAGTCCAAACCATAAAATATTGTATGTTTGATTTGTAATTTGTAATGTAATATTTCTGTATTACCTGTTTTTTTTTTATGGCTGAATAAACTGAAATGAAATGAAAAATTATTCCCAAATCATGCCGACTAGCAACAATTCGACCAATATTCAAGTCAGGCGAAAGATCTTGTATTGAAAATTACCGGCCCATTTCATTGCTCTCAATTATTTCAAAAATATTTGAAAAATGTGTACAGAAACACCTTTATTCATTTGTATGTGCTACCAATTTCTTAAGTGAAAAGCAATTTGGCTTCCAACATGCCCACTCATGTGAATGCGCTCTTTTGTACATGGTCGATGACTGGGCCGCCGAGGTAGACAAAGGTCTATTTTGTGGGTTGGCATTCATTGATATGCGTAAAGCATTTGACTCTGTCAATCACGATATTTTGTTGAGAAAGCTTGCTCTGTGTGGTTTTTCAGAGGACGCAATCGATTGGTTTAGGTCGTATCTTTGTTGTAGAGAACAATTTACCGAAGTAGGAGGTAAGAAATCACAAACAAGAAAAACCTCATCCAGGGTTCCACAAGGCTCCGTACTTGGACCCCTCCTGTTTACAATGTATATTAATGACTTGCCAACTAGTGTCAAGACTGGTAAAGTATATATGTTTGCCGATGATGTAACACTCTTTGTAAGTGGATCATCACTTGAACCTGTCGAGACTCAGTTAAACGATGCTATGAAAGAAGTTTTTGATTGGACAAAACATAATAGATTGGTATTGAATGGTGTAATTCTTGATGATACGCTAAGTTTTAAATATCATGTTGATTCTATAGTAAAACATTAATAATGAAACAAAAATTAGGCATGGTAAGAAGTATAAAGCACTTATTTACACAAGAGCAATTAGGCAGACTTTATTGGGGGTTCATTTTACCTCACACATTGTCTTGCTCGACTGTTTGGTCATCCCGTTCTGAAATTAACTATAAGACAGTAAATATACTTCATAAACGTGCTGCCTACATAGTTAGCGGCAAAACCTGGGCTACTCCATCACACGAAGTTTTTGATAATCTTACTTGGCCCACTCTTAAAGAACTGTTTAAAAAATCAACTGCATGCATGATGTATAAATGTGTAAGTGGTACAGCCCCAACTGTGTAATGTAACGAATTTTGTTTTAATGATGATGTTTCGTTACGTACAACTCGCAATAGTAATAAGAAGTTATTAAGAACACCATTATGTAAAACACAATTTTATCAGAAACTATTTGTGTTTGCTTGCATTGTATTGTGGAATGCCTTATCCGATGAATGCCGTACAGCTGACTCATTATTTATATTTAAGAACGCCCTCAAACGAAACACCAATACGTCTTAAACGTCGGCGAGTTATGCGTAGTGAAGTATAATTGTATTGTATTCTTCTACGCGTCGCATTAGAATTTTGTTTTTGTTTAATAACCACGTGCATTTTGACATATGCTGCTTGTTGTGTGAATAGATGCGACTCTTCATTATGATAAATAGTGATCAGTATGTTTCATCTTATTGCATGAGAGTTTTACGCATGTGTTGCATGATTATGTGAGTGTATGAGTTTGATTACGTTTGTATGGGAGAATGTGTCTAAGTATGTCCATATGCACGCTTGTGATTTTTTGTTTGTTTTATTAGTCATGGTTTTATTATTGATTAATTTATTATGCCGGACATGGTGTTTTATAGCTTAAATAATTTTTTGTTTTAGTATTTAAATTATATACACTCAGACTTAACAGTGTTTTAAACATGTATCTTAAATTAATTTATTACATTTAGTTTATCTATTGTATGTTATGTATTGACTTAAGCCGTCCACACCATCGCTGGGATGTGTGATGGCTTCTGCTTCACGATGGCTTGCCACGCCTTCCGGTCTTTGGTCAGTCTTTTGGCCTCAATCAGGGAGTCAAGGTGCCTGTTGTTGCAGTCTGCCTTGATGCAATCGATCCATCTTTTTGCTGGTCTTCCCCTTGGGCGTTTACCATGAATGTTACCATTGAGTAGGATGTGGGGGTATCTATTTGGGCTCATTCTATTGATATGTCCAAAATATCTTAGTCTCTTTGTGGCAACCCTTTCGATGATAGTTTCTTCCATGTTTAGTTGTGTTCGAATGTGTGTGTTTCTTAGCCTGTCAAGTCTGGTCACACCCATGATCCGTCTGAGGCATGTCATCTCGAAGGTGTGGAGTCTATTTTCGTCCACCTTTTTCAGCGTCCATGTCTCTGCACCATAGAGTAGAATTGATAATACCAGGACTTTGTAGAGTTCTACCTTTGTTGTGCATCTTATGTCTTTTGATGTCCAGATTGTGTTGAGCGACTGGAATGCTCCTAGTGCCTTGCCAATGCGATGTTGTATCTCTTTGGTGCATGATCCTGTCTGGCTTATTGCTCCTCCCAGGTATGTAAACTTTTCCACTTGTTTAAGTTGATCTCCATCAATGTTTATATTTAGTATTTGAGGCTGTTTGCTTATTACTTGTATTTCTGTTTTAGCGATGTTAATTTTCAGTCCAAAGTTTGTGCTGCTCTCGTGCACTTGGTTGACTAGTGTTTGGAGGTCCCTTTCGCTGTCTGCTATTAGGACAATGTCATCAGCGAAGCGTAAGTTGTTGATCAGTTGTCCCTGTACGTGTATGCCAATCGTAGTGTCGTGTATAGCATACAACATTCCAGTAGAATGTTAAATATTTGGGGGGACAGGACGCAACCTTGACGTACGCCAACTGTGGTTTTAAACCAATCTGTCAGTTCTCCATTTACTCTAACTGCGCTGTTGGACTGAATGTAGAGCGCTTGAAGTAGGTGTATGTATTTTGAAGAAAATCCAAAGAACTTCATCGCTTTCCACAGACCTTCCTGCCAGACTGAGTCGAAGGCCTTTTCAAAATCGATGTAGCAGCAGAAAAGACTCTGGTTTCTTTCAAGACGCTTTTCTATCATTTGTCTCAGGGTGAATAATTGGTCCATTGTAGATCGTCCTGGACGTCCAGGCAGCACCTCTTCGGTTTTCTTCTTGAGCGTTGTTGGAGAATCATGCTAAAAACTTTCCCTGCATGGCTGAGTAAGCTGATACATCGGTAATTTCCGCAGTTAAGTTTGTCTTTTTTCTTGAATATTGGGGTTATTACGGCCTTTCCCCAGTCAGCTGGAAATGTTTCTTCTTGCCATATTTTATTACATAAGGTGTGAAGCATGTCAATGCCTGGTGCCCCAGCAGCTTTCAGTTCCTCTCCTGTGATGCAGTCGAAGCCTGGTGCTTTTCCATCTGTGAGTTTTCGTACTGCCCATTCTACCTCTTCTCGCAGAATATCTGGAACTGGATCCAGGCTGGCCATCTGCGGTATGTTTGTGGCTTCTTCGTTTTTGGGGTTCTCCTTGGTGTATAGTTCTTCAAAACTTTCTTTCCATCTGTCTTTGACGTCGGTTGTCTCAGTGAGAATTTCTCCATCTTTGTTTTTTACTGCCTGCATTCTGATGGTAGATTTCTTGGTAATTTGTTTGATTGTAGAATAAACTTCCTTGGACTTGGTGGCCTGATGGGAGGTTTCCACTCTTTTACACAAGTCTTGTAACCATTTGTCCCGGCGGCCTTTCGTTTTCCTTCGTATTTCCCTATTCAGGAAGTTGTACCGTGCTCTCTTGTTCGAGTCTCTTTGCTTTTCTTGTATAACTAGATGTATATGTTATTTTTCAGAAGACAGAGCACTGTGGAAGACCAGCTTTTACTTGTATGATTTTAATTTGTATTGATTATTGATTACTGTTCTATTTTTATATGCTGAATTCGGCTTACTCTGTATAAATATGTGAAATAAATAAATAAATAAATAAATAAACGTCATGTTCCAGAGGTGGACTGATCTACGGTTTGATGAATTTCAAACTGTATCTCCATTGCAGGTTGAAACAGTTATTTCCCGCTAAAAATCATCCACTAGCGAACTGGACCCAATCCCAACTGATTTACTAAAAAAGTTGCATTAATGAACTGGCTCCAATCATCGCAAGTATAGTTATATTGGTTCTGACAAGTGGACGCTTCCCTGATTCATTAAAGGGGACTCATATTTCACCTATTATCAAGGGAACTGGACTTGATCCTGATGACCTGAACAATTACAGACCGATTTCACATCTAAAATTTCTTGGCAAGACAATTGAAAGGATCATGGTTTATCAGTTGACTGGTTACCTTGAGAAAAACAGCTTGTATGGCACGATTTAGTCTGCCTACAGACAGTATCATAGCTGTGAGACTACATTGATTAGAGTTCTCAATGATATCCTCCTGTGCCTTGATAAAGGCGAAGAGGCAATTCTACAACGTACAAAGCTGCTCGCCTAACAGGCTGACTCTTTGCTCTCCCTCAGAATTTGATTTTCTGTTTTGATTTCATGTTATTGCAACATAATTTGTTGCACTGGTGGAAAGTTAAACTTCAGTGATTCAGCTGGACTTCATATTTACTGATTTTGTATCTTAACCGTTGGGCATTGAGACTTTGAAGTTTTTTGAAGCCAGTTACGACACTGATACATGAACATGTATACTGGCAGCCATGCCATGCTGTACACTTTCACCATTGACTAAATGGAGCTTGATAATCCTCCCATGAAAAGACTGGCACCTATTCATTGAGGATCATTGCTACCTCGGGACAATGGGGTCACCAATGCCTAGTGTCAATATGCTATTCAGCCTCATTGTTGTTGCTACAACTAGGACCTTTCATCATGACCCTATTCAGACTTGTGTGCTACATTTGCAACCACCGCCATCTTAAGATTACCAAGTACCTAGGATCGCATATACCATACTATGCTAACTCATGCTCAACTTTCGAAGTTCCACTTGTCATATCGGGAGATGTTCATCCTAATCTTGGACCAGAGAAGAATAGTCAGCGCTCCAAAATAAATTTGAATGTTCATCCGGACGAGCTTTTGCATCAAGTATCATGCGAATATTCGTATCTTCGTCAACACAAACACTCGCCATCATTGACAATTCATCCAGATATTTTACACCGAATACAGCAACTTGGGATTTTGAGGAAGTTCTTCAAGAAGTCTCACCGGGGTAACGTGGTGGACGAAGAAAGCAGCACAACATTCCAGTCAGAGTCACTTCCTCCAGCAGACATGAATTGAACCACCCTTCCGAAAGCGCTACAACCATCAGCAACCACCAGAATCTGAGACAAGTTGTTTGTTACAAGTCATTTCAAACTTTTAGATGTTTGTAAACATTGATCACTCTTTAGGGCACATGTCATGGGATTAGTTCTTCTTTTGTAATTGAAGTATTTATTCAGGCCAGAAACCCAGGCCAGTTAAACGCACACAAGTGATGTGTCCTCTTTTGAGTTCCCTGATTCATTCATGCAGTGAGGCATGGTGATTATTTTGTTCGTTGGTTACCGGGTTACAACTTCTGTTTCTTGTTGCTGAGGGAGAGAAACCCTTTTCATGAAATAGTTGGTATTTGATTTAATGGCTATTTGGTAAATTTTGTTCATTCCTAAGTCATTGTATATTGTTGCTACCCAGATGGGGTTGATCTTGTAAGGGGGAAATATAATAGATATGCTAATTTAGATAGTTGTTCGTCCTTGCTATGAGGGGCGTGGTAATTAATGGGCCTGGGGACATATTAGCGTTATTTGAAGATCAGAAGTCGCAGAGCAAGGACATGGATTTGTCCAGCTCTTGCAAGTCTTAACTTAGTATGTGTTATGGCAGTGTGCATAGGCGGCAATGTGAGATTTGGCGGCCATTTTAAATAGGCGCGGCCTCTAGTTTTGTACATTCACCAGCCACCATGATATGCCTGGACCAGACACTCACGCTTGTTTCGACAGTCAAACTGTAAGTGGATAATTTGCTTCTTATTTATCTAACTGTAAAATATTATACAAAATGAAATGTTTGTTCCATTTTGCTACATCCGAATGTGAGTTGAGAAAAGAAGATAAATAATTTTGTGATAATTAAATCCTAAATGGAACCAGTAATAGTGAATGTTATAACTATGTTTGGAAATTGATTACGAATGATGAAGCATGTGAGAGTATATTTTGATTCATTAAGAGATGTGTCAAACAGTTGATGTTTCAAATGTTAATACAATTGTTCTTTATTTTAAACATATGAAGAAACAGATATTCAGGAAATGTTACATCTCTTGTTTAATTACTTATCCAATGTGTAAAATGATGCATCATGTTTATAATTCTATTCTCGGTGTGAATTATGAATTGTGCTGTGCTCCGGATAAATATGTAAAAGCATAGTGCAGTTGTTTTTTATGCTTCGGTCTTTTATACCGATCTATTTTGTAGATGGCGGTTGACCTACGGTTGACCTACGGCTCAACAGGTTCTCGCACGGTTCAACAAGGTTCCCATGCGGTTCAACAGGGTTCGCCGACGGCTTAGCCGGGTTCACCAGGATCACGCAGGGTTCGCATTGGACAGTCGCGGGCTCGTCAAGCTTCGTACGCGCACAACGGTTCGTCCCGCGTTAACGTGGTCGACATCGGCAGGGGTCGGGAAGCAACTCGCGTCCGACGTCCGACAGCGTAGACTACGCAAGACAACGCGCGTGTGACGACGATACCCAGGTTTCGCGTAAAGTAGCAATGAACCAATTAAACTCTCCAATTTAAACGACGCTGATTACACTTAAGTCATATAACTCCAGTCACTTGACGTTATAATTGAAACAATCTTTGTTGATGAGTTCACATAAATTGACTCCTACTCTCATGCAATGTAAATTCAATTGATTATTTTGTATAGGTATTAACCCACTGTTACCTTGCAAATGTTAAGGAAATAAAAGTTATTTCCCTGAATCGGAGTGTTATGTGTTATTTTGTTTGAGTTCAGTAATTAATTTGTTTAGTTTTGCCCCACCAGACAAACAAGTCAATCACAATCCTTACCGGCTGTGACATTTGGGGGCTTGTCCGGGAAAGGTAAACCTAGGAAACATATTACACTCAGACGAAGTATTTAAATTGTAGTTTTGCAATAATCATTCTTGTTCATGTTCTCCTCTTAGAAATATTTTGTCTTACTGCAGACTGACTTGGAGCAAGGTCAGCTGAGTGACGGAACAGGCAGTCAAGGCTGGTGACAATTGCGCTAAAGAATTGCGGTAAGTTCAATTGTGCGAATTGTTTGCAGCGCTGTTTGTTACACTAGGTGTAAGACTTAAGAATGGATTGGGTAGAGGTAGGAGAGAAGGCAGGGTTTTCGGGCCCCCAATTGCTTGGTTTTGTTAAGGAAAGGGAACAAGTAGCTAAGGAAGAAAGGGATGCAACCAGGGCGGAAAGGGCTGAAGCCAGAGAGGATAGGAAAGAATAATTTGAAGAAAGAAAACAACAATTGGAGATTTTGGAAAAGCAAATAGAATTGGAAACGTTGAAAAAGGATAACGAAGGAAATAGGGTAAACTCCCATAGTGATGAATCCCGCCATAGTTTGATGAGTTCTCCCAAGTTGCCCCATTTCGTTGATGGTAAAGACAACATGGACGCTTACTTAGAGCGGTTTGAAAGGTACGCTACAAGTCAGAAGTGGCCAGTTGCTTTATGGGCAATTAACCTAGGTGCTTTGTTACAAGGCAAAGCCTTGGATGTGTACAGTAGGTTGTCCCCAAGCGAGGCTGAGAACTATCATGAATTGAAACGAGCTCTTCTAAAGAGGTTTCAATTGTCTGCGGAGGATTTCCAGCAGAAGTTCCGAGTAGCAGAGCCAGAACCTGGCGAGTCTGCGAGGCAATACGCCGTTAGGCTAGCACACTATTTTGATAGGTGGTTGGACTTAACGGGTACCAACAAATCATATGATAGTCTCAAAGACTTGATGATTAGACAACAGTTCTTGGATAGATGTGGGCCGGGCATGTCCGTGTTCTTGAAGGAACGTACCCCGAAGTCTGTCAAAGAAGTGACAGAAATGGCAGAAGTGTATGTAGCTGCCCACGGAGGGCAATTCAGAGTCCCTCGTAAGGATCCTAGGCGAGATTTGGCTGGTAGGAAATCCTTTGTTGATCAGAGGGGTAGAAAACCACTTGTAGGTTCTCAAGGTGAGAAGTTAGATACACACAGACCAGGTATTCCTGCACCAAGACCTACTGGTAGAAAGACAGTAGGGCCTTGTTTCGTTTGTGGAAAGACAGGGCATCTTGCTAAAGATTGCTGGAGTAAGCCCAAAACGCAGGGAAGTGTGGGTCTAGTAGATGTAGAGACAAAACCGAAGGGTCGAAATAGAAGAAAAAGTAAACAGGGTGAGAAAGAGGAAGAGCTTAATAGGAACTGTCCCACATGTTCAAGTTGCTCGCTTCCCACTCAGACTGAATCACCTGAGGGTGGAATGTTCTTAGTAACAGCATCCATGGAGCCTTCGCGATTGCGACATAGCGCAGCGAGAAATGTTACTCGGAAGTCCCAGCATATGTGTGCAGCATGCAAAGACAAGTTGCGCTCGCGCATGCCTGTGCATGAGGGAAGTGTGGGTCCACATAAGGCTAGTGTGCTTCGTGATACGGGTTGCTCAGGTGTAGTTGTTCGTAGGGCCCTGGTGAAGTCTCATCAGATGACAGGAAAGTATAGGAAGTGTATCCTAATTGATGGTACTGTTCGTGAGTATCCCACTGCTAAGGTACACATTCACACTCCATTCTTTTGGGGAGATGTGGAAGCCCTCTGTATGGAGTCCCCAGTCTTTGATATAATATTAGGGAACATTGAAGATGTGCAAGCCCCAATGATTAGTCAGGGTTCAGGGAGTACTAGTTAGAGGTAAAGTCAAAGGTAGATGTGGCTACTGAAACTGATGTTTCGATGGAAACCGACGATGATGTCGATGCTGGGATGGCAGTGCAGACACGAGCTCAGGGTGTGGAAAGTAAGAAACCCCTTCGGCCACTGAAAGTGCCATTGCCCATTCCAGACGTGTCCCCTGATGATATCAGGAAAGCACAACAGGAGGATAAAACTCTTGGAAAGATCAGGTCACTCGTCAGGTCTAGTTCTGATGAAGGCGAGTCTGATTCTTACTTTTTCATAGAGGGTGGGTTACTGTATCGAAGGTTTGAACCAAAGAGTGTGGTTAGTGGTAACCCAGTGATACAGATGGTAGTCCCACAGCCCTATCGTAAATTGGTAATGAAGCTAGCACACGAAGGACTGATGGGAGGCCACCAAGGAAGTAAGAAAACTTGTGACAAAGTGTTGTCAAATTTCTATTGGCCGGGTGTTAATGCTGACGTCACTAGATTCTGCCAATCATGTGATATCTGTCAGAGGACCGTGCCAAAGGGAAGAGTACCTCGTGTTCCACTAGGTAAGATGCCTGTAATTGAGGTGCCATTAAAGATGGTAGCCGTAGATCTAGTAGGACCGATCCATCCTGTCACTGCGCGAAAGAATAGGTATATTCTAACGGTTGTAGATTGCGCCACTAGGTACCCAGAAGCGGTAGCGTTGCCTAACATAGAAACTGTTACGGTGGCGGAGGCACTAGTAGATATTTTCGCTAGGGTTGGTGTGCCGAGCGAGATATTGTCGGATCAGGGCGCGCAGTTTACGTTGAGCCTCATGTGTGAGGTTAGTAGGCTACTATCTCTTAAGCAGCTCACTACAACACCGTACCATCCAACCTGCAATGGCCTAGTCGAAAGATTTAATGGTACGTTAAAGCAGATACTGCGTAGGACATGTGCAGACCGCCCCAATGATTGGGACCGCTATCTTGCGCCTGTTTTGTTCGCATATCGAGAGGCTCCACAATCGTCCATGGGTTTTTCCCCATTTGAGCTAATTTATGTGCGTAGTGTGAGAGGACCACTGTCAATTCTGAAAGAGCTCTGGTCGGGGCAGCAGGCTAATGAGGAGGTTAAGATGGAATACCAGTACACATTAGACTTGAAAGAGCGGTTGGAGACTACATTGAATATAGCTCAACAGGAGCTTAGGAGCTCTATGACTAGAAGTACTAAGTACTACAATAGGAAGAGTAGGGATAGACAGTTCAAGGTTGGTGATAAGGCACTTCTGCTTTTACCTACTGACCAGAACAAACTGCTGCTTCAGTGGAAGGGACCCTTTACTGTGGTCCACAAGTTGAGCGATCAGGACTATAGGTTAGACTTGAATGGAACACTGAAAACGTTTCACGCTAACATGTTGAAGAAATACATTGAAAGACAAGTAGATGTAGGGCAAGATGAGACTAGCTCAGTGATTGGTGCGCAGGCCACCATTGTAGACGAATGTGAATACATTGAGGAGTCTGAAGAGGACCCCCTCGTACACAAGAGACTCTGATCAAATGTCTCGCAAGATAGGCATCCAACTTCCTGCCTTTGAACAGACAGAGACAATGAAGGATGTTGTATTAAGTGCAGACATGAGTAAGGTACAGTTAGGAGAAGTAAAGTCCCTCCTGTCTGAGTTTGCAGAAGTCCTGACTGACGTTCCAGGTAGTACTAACTTAGGGGAACATTCAATCAATCTCACGTCGTCTGACCCAATACGTCAGCGGCCATATCCCGTTCCTCATTCAGGAAAGCCTGTGATTGAGAAAGAGACACAAAAGATGCTTGAAATGGGGGTAATTGAACCATACGAATCACCATACTCGTCCCCAATAGTATAGATTTTCGTTTGCTTAATCGAATAACGGTCTTTGATGCGGAGCCGTTACCTTACCCAGACGAGATTTTCGCTAACCTCTCTGGATCCAAGTTCTTTTCGAAGCTAGATTTGGCAAAAGGCTATTGGCAGATTCCGCTATCGGAGGATGCAATGCAAAAGACTGCGTTCCGAAGTCCGAGCGGACTGTACCAATTTCGTGTCATGCCCTTTGGGCTTGTGAACGCGCCAGCGACATTTAGTAGGGTTATGAGATCGCTTCTGCAGGGAGTGCCACATGTTCATAACTATCTAGATGATGTACTTGTTCACACTAGCACATGGGAGGAGCACCTGCAAGTGCTTCATGAAGTATTTGAGAGACTTCGTGCAGCAGGGCTCACAGCTAGACCTAGCAAATGTCAGATAGGATGTAGACAGGTAGAATTCCTGGGCCATGTAGTTCAGGAGGCAACGCTCAAGCCTCAGCAAGACAAGGTGGAGAAAATTCTCACCGCTCCTAGGCCGGAAACCAAGAAGGAGATGCGTTCCTTCATTGGGCTCGCGAGTTATTACCGCAAGTTCATACCTGCTTTCGCATCTATTGCTGCACCGCTCACAAATTTGACAAAGAATCGTCAGCTGAACAAGCTGACATGGGGTGAACTGGAGGAAGACGCCTTCCAGAAGCTAAAGGCATGTCTTAGTTCAGCCCCAATTCTGAGTTTGCCTGATTTAGGTAGACCCTTCATTCTGCGCACAGATGCTTCTGCCACCGGGATAGGTGCAGTGCTACTGCAGGAGCATGGTGACGAAAAGTACCCTGTCGCCTACGCGAGTAGGAAGCTTTTGTCCCGTGAACAGGCATATTCCACGGTGGAAAGGGAATGTCTAGCCTTAGTCTGGGGCATCAGCAAATTCCAGGTGTACCTCAAAGGTACAGAGTTCACAATTGAGACCGACCACCGACCACTCACTTATCTCAATCATGCCAAATGTACGAATAGTCGAGTGATGAGATGGGCACTGTCCCTCCAACCGTTTCGGTATCGAGTTGAGGCCATTCGCGGTTCAGAAAATGTCGGAGCTGACTATTTGAGCCGTATCGCTAAATAAATTAATGTTGTACGAAGCAGTACTTCAAAAGATGTGTATTTTTGCAAAAATTCAATATGCATTGGATTTATATTAAGAAAAAGCGCATTAAAAGGAAATGCTAGATTTAATTTTAATTAAATTTAGTTACTTTAGAGTCTGTTTTGATACAGTTGGAAATTGTTGGAAGAAATGCTTGTATTATTGAATGTAATGAAGAAAATATGATATATTTTCTAGAAATAGGGGGTCGTGTTACAAGTCATTTCAAACTTTTAGATGTTTGTAAACATTGATCACTCTTTAGGGCACATGTCATGGGATTAGTTCTTATTTTGTAATTGAAGTATTTATTCAGGCCAGAAACCCAGGCCAGTTGAACGCACACAAGTGATGTGTCCTCTTTTGAGTTCCCTGATTCATTCATGCAGTGAGGCATGGTGATTCTTTTGTTCGTTGGTTACCGGGTTACAACTTCTGTTTCTTGTTGCTGAGGGAGAGAAACCCTTTTCATGAAATAGTTGGTATTTGATTTAATGGCTATTTGGTAAATTTTGTTCATTCCTAAGTCATTGTATATTGTTGCTACCCAGATGGGGTTGATCTTGTAAGGGGGAAATATAATAGATATGCTAATTTAGATAGTTGTTCGTCCTTGCTATGAGGGGCGTGGTAATTAATGGGCCTATGGACATATTAGCGTTACTTGAAGATCAGAAGTCGCAGAGCAAGGACATGGATTTGTCCAGCCCTTGCAAGTCTTAACTTAGTATGTGTTATGGCAGTGTGCATAGGCGGCAATGTGAGATTTGGCGGCCATTTTAAATAGGCGCGGCCTCTAGTTTTGTACATTCACCAGCCACCATGATATGCCTGGACCAGACACTCACGCTTGTTTCGACAGTCAAACTGTAAGTGGATAATTTGCTTCTTATTTATCTAACTGTAAAATATTATACAAAATGAAATGTTTGTTCCATTTTGCTACATCCGAGTGTGAGTTGAGAAAAGAAGATAAATAATTTTGTGATAATTAAACCCTAAATGGAACCAGTAATAGTGAATGTTATAACTATGTTTGGAAATTGATTACGAATGATGAAGCATGTGAGAGTATATTTTGATTCATTAAAGGGACTTAGTAACATTGTCCAAATCCTCAAAATAAAATTGTAATTCTAGCGGTTCTTTTATACCTTGTTGTATTCGTATTAACAATAAAATCATGGGACAGCTTTCGGTTTTTCAAATTTCCCTTTCATTACAAAGATATGTATGATTGAAGTATTTAGATAAGAAAATCTCCTGGCGAGATTTTCATCCCTGTACAAAGTGAATGCAGTGAGTTGGTGAATATCACCCAATATCACTTTGCATTTTCGCTCATTACTTGGCCATACATTGTCCATTTGACCTGAAATTTTCACACAATACCCTGAGGACATATGAGATAACAACAGTATACATTGCATCAACCATTCATCAGTTTTTGCACATCTCAACAAAGTTACTAGATCCCTTTAAGAGATGTGTCAAACAGTTGATGTTTCAAATGTTAATACAATTGTTCTTTATTTTAAACATATGAAGAAACTGATATTCAGGAAATGTTACATCTCTTGTTTAATTACTTATCCAATGTGTAAAATGATGCATCATATTTATAATTCTATTCTCGGTGTGAATTATGAATTGTGCTGTGCTCCGGATAAATATGTAAAAGCATAGAGCAGTTGTTTTTTATGCTTCGGTCTTTTATACCGATCTATTTTGTAGATGGCGGTTGACCTACGGTTGACCTACGGCTCAACAGGTTCTCGCACGGTTCAACAAGGTTCCCATGCGGTTCAACAGGGTTCGCCGATGGCTTAGCCGGGTTCACCAGGATCACGCAGGGTTCGCATTGGACAGTCGCGGGCTCGTCAAGCTTCGTACGCGCACAACGGTTCGTCCCGCGTTAACGTGGTCGACATCGGCAGGGGTCGGGAAGCAACTCGCGTCCGACGTCCGACAGCGTAGACTACGCAAGACAACGCGTGTGTGACGACGATACCCAGATTTCGCGTAAAGTAGCGATGAACCAATTAAACTCTCCAATTTAAACGACGCTGATTACACTTAAGTCATATAACTCCAGTCACTTGACGTTATAATTGAAACAATCTTTGTTGATAAGTTCACATAAATTGACTCCTACTCTCATGCAATGTAAATTCGATTGATTATTTTGTATAGGTATTAACCCACTGTTACCTTGCAAATGTTAAGGAAATAAAAGTTATTTCCCTGAATCGGAGTGTTATTTAATTAATTAATTTGTTTAGTTTTGCCCCACCAGACAAACAAGTCAATCACAATCCTTACCGGCTGTGACATTGTTATTCGTAATCCAAGTCTTCAACAACTCCCAACTGTTAAAGTTTGCCTTTGGAATGCTCATTCTGTAAGGAACAAAAGTGCACTCCTCCATGACTACATAACTGAACACGAGCTTGATATAATGCTGAAAACTGACACCTGGCTACAGAAAGACGACGGCGTCATAGCTGGTGAATGTACTCCTCCAGGCTAATCTATGATGAGCATCCCGAGACCTGGTGACGCCCGAGGAGGAGGCCTTGCAGTGGTGCTTTGTTCATCTATTAAGCTGTCTCTGAAGACCGATGTGATGTCCACCTTCCCTACATTTGAACACGCACACATTGTTAGCAGCTCCGGGTCTGTTCATTTTCTGATTGTTTATAGACCACCACCTTCGTCCAGGAATGGCCTACGTGTTAGTGATTTCATAACTGACTTTGAGATCTTCACCCAAGAGACGACACGGCTTGCGGGTCATGTCATCGTGCTTGGCGACTTTAATGTGCACGTTGACAACCCTTCCAAGCCCGAGGTTGAACAGTTCCTGTCTGTAGTGTAGTCTGCAGACCTTGTGCAACATGTAAAAGGTCCTACTCACAACCTGGGACATACTTTAGATCTTATGACAAGGAATACTAACTCCACCTATTTAGCACCTCGTGCTATAGATGAAGCACCTTGCAGTGAAACCTGATACGAGATATAACTATACACAAGAACCTTTTGTCGGACCACCACTGCATCCGTTTTGAGTTACGAGAAGAACGAAAGCGAGGCGAAAAGGGCGTCTCGACGATGACCGGAGACTAGATGATGTAACGTGCGCCGAGGTGGGCCTGAAGAGGCGCGGAGACGTGAAGAAACGAACGAAGAAAACATGCAGGAAACTGAGTGTAAAAATGGTTTACAAACAGTTGTACAGGAACGTTGACGAACACGATGTTGATACAGAAAGTTCAGGTTGAATAATGCAGACGACGATAAAAAATGACGAGTAAACTGAATGACAAGATGTCGACGTGACATTGTCGATGACGATGAAAGTTCGAAACAAAACGATGAGTCGATAACGGAGTGACAAGTATGAAATTATAGAGCGACTGAAGCATTTAGAGCGCGCCAAGCCTTTTATACGGCCCCGGACGCCTAAGTAAAGTGCACAAAACAACCAATCACAATGAAGCGTTGACGGACGGCGCAATTAACGGCGCCTACATAAAATGGCACAATTGACAAAAATGTGCTAATTACATTAATTGATTTACAAATTTACAATATTCGTGTATACTTTTTGAAATTAAAAGTACGGTAAAATGATGGCATGAATACTTCTGTACATATTGACAATAAAAGATTGTGCTCAATGCAAAAGCACAACATAGAAAATGCGATATTTACAATCAGAAAGCAAGACGCACAAAAACAAATGCGGCAATTTGCGAGGTTAAGCGCAGACGCTACAATATCATGTCTGATATTGATAAGCGTTGTGGTGTGTTCCTGGTGTTACTGGATCTAAGTGCTGCATTTAATACGGTGGACCACACTATCCTGCTACGACGCATCAACGCTCGTTTCCATGTGACTGGAGTCGTTCATCAATGGATGCGTTCGTACCTGACCGGATGGTTATCTCGTGTCACCATAGAGGGACAGCTCTCAGACCCTTGGCCAGTTCACTATGGAGTCCCGCAAAGATCTGTACTGGGACCGGTATTGTTCAGCACATATATCACCCCAATCTCAAATATTATCAACAGTTATAATATCAGGTACATCATATATGCTGACGATATACAACTCTTCGTTTCTTACGATCCAAAAAGTTCTGCTGATGTGAAAAGATTCATTTTCTTGCTTGTCTGCCTGTATCTCTGCGATAGGCGATTGGATGTCTGTGAACTTTCTCAAACTCAATAATGCCAAAAACGAATTCCTGGCTTTGGGCCGTTCTACATCCTCATTCACTCATCTGACAAACCTACATCTCACGATTGGCAATGAAGCTATACCCCTGTCACCTAAAGTAATGAACCTGGGCGTATATATTGACTCTACATTGAAACTCAAACCACATCACATGTCACATATATAGCACGCTCCTGCAATTTCCACCTCCGCAATCTATGGCATATTCGACGATACATCCACAGGAAAACATGTCATCATGCAGTTCATGCCCTGATCATCTCAAGACTAGATTACTGTAACAGCTTGCTCACCGTCCTTTCAGCCAAAGACATGAAACAACTTCAAACTATTCAGAACCGGGCTGCCCGACTGATTTTTGGACTTGGCCGCAAAACACCATCTGTACCTCTACTTCATGAACTCCATTGGTTACCCATTTCTGAACGAATTACATTTAAGATATGTTTGATGGTTTATAAAATTTGTAATAACTCTGCCACTAACTATATGTCAAATTGTATTGTACGTTATAACCCTCCTCGCCCCCTTCGTTCATCAAAAGATACCACTTTATACCCACTTCAAATTACGTTCATTTTGGTAAAAGATTTGGAATATTAGCCCCAACAATTTGGAATAGTTTACCACAAGAGAGCTTTCATCTATCACTACATTTAAATCGCACTTAAAGACCCACCTTTTCCCTGTTTTGTGATTGATTATTAAGTTAATATCTGTATGTATGTAATTATTAAGTTTTTGATTGTATAATTGTATTTTTGTGTCTTGGTAAGCGCTATGATACCCGCGTGAATAGCGTATTTAAATAACAGTTATTATTAAATAACAGTTATTACCCTTACTTGACTATAAAGCAGCATTTGACACGATTGCACATGAAACATTGTTATCTTGTTTGCATGATAGATATGGTATTAGTGGTACAGCTCTTGAACTCATAAAATCATATTCTGAGAATAGGACACATACGGTTGTAACTGATAATTGCAAGTCAGATGTAAAGTTATCTTCACTCGGGGTCCCGCAAGGGTCGGTTTTTGGCCCGGTTGCTTTTACCATTTATGTTGCCCCGTTGCATGATATTATTTGCTAACATAAATTAAAGGGTATGATGTATGCTAATGATACACAAGTTTACATTTTGGTAGAAAAGGGTCATCAGACTGAAGCAATCGTGCAACCCCAGACTTGTATGGCTGACATTAAGAATTGGTCAGCGCATAATGGTCTTAAATTAAATGAAGATAAGACCGAAGTTCTTCACTTTACTAGTCAATTTAGGCAGTATGGTATGATCGATAGTATCTCACTTGGTAGCACTTCGAAACAAACTCTTGACTCTGCTAGAAACATTGGTGTGAGACTGGACAAGCATCTGACACTGTCAACTCATGTAAATCAAATATGCAAAGCTGCTTCATTTGCCTTGCACAAGATTGGAACAATTCGTCCCTTTCTTTCTAAAAAGTCGACAGAGCTGCTTGTTCATGCTCACGTTATGTCTCGGCTTTATTTATGTAATGTTATTTTGTATGGTCTGCCTAACAATGACATTCAAAAGTTGCAACGAATACAAAACTCTACTCGCACTCGACTCAATGAGCATTTAAGTCCAGTCTTACGACAATTGCATTGGCTCCCGGTTAAGCAGCGAATATTGACTTTAAGATTATAATATTGGTGTTCATGTGCTTGCAAGAAGTAGGCCCTGCTTATCTATAACAGTTGATAACAACATATTGTCCAGCAAGAAACCTTCGCTCTCAGTCAAAATTTATTTTAGCCACCCCCATAATATCAACAAATTTGGACGGTGCAAGATCTTTCCAACTGGCAGCCGCAGAGTTATGGAATAAATTACCGAGCCATCTCAAGCATGTAGACACAGTAAATGATTTTAAGAGTCTTTTGAAAACGTATTTCTTTAATTTGTAAATTGATTAGGTATAACATTGTATGTCAAAGCTGTTGTCATATTTCATTTCACCTTGTCTCTTCTTCGTTCCCTGTCTGTTTTCCTATTTCTATATTTTCATTCCTTTAAAGCGCTTAGAGACTTAAATGTATTTGTTGTGATTATGCGCTATATAAAAATGGTTTATTATTATTATTAATATGGGCCCACTTGGCCCAGATGGCCCCATATGGGCCCTTTAACCATTTACACCAGGGTTTAGACATCGGCCCCATTTGGGCCAAGTGAGTTTTGTATGAGTTCTATTTTGGCCCCGTATGGGCCAATTATGTTTTATATGGGTTCTATGTGGACCCCTCATGGGGGCCATATATGAGGCCCATCTGGTATCCATATGTGTCAGTCATATTATCGAGTTTGTTCTTAAATAAATAAATTATACATTATTACCTAATATTTGTCTTGGTCGAGCTCTCATCAGATATGATCTTACTTTATTTTATATCCTATCCTACATATTCATGAAATATATTCCTATATATTATGCCACTTCTTAACACATTGTACAGTCATGTCAGAATCGGTTATAAACCATGCATGTTGCATTGGTATATTATAATACTATATATCTATTACATTCCAATCATGGAACTAACCTTTAGGTATAATGTATATTTGTATTAAATCAACTCATTTGCAACAGCAAGTAAGTTATAGCAAAGAAAAAATACTAATTCAAATCCACATTTGTAACTGCTCATGAATATTCATGCATTAGTATATCTGGGCTACGGCCCATATACACCATCTTGGCCCCCATTGGCCCTCATGGTTAGCGACACTGTGTAAGTGGATTTTATGTGGGATATGACTGAATTATGTTTTCATTTTAAACATAGGAGAACTGACCAGATGTACATTATGTCAACATCCTGCATGTCCTGGTGCCAATGATATAAAGGCCTACATAGGGACCATCTGGGCCAAGTGGGCACATTATATCGCAACGCCTTATTCGCACTTTATAGAATCGGCAAAGTACGCCATCTCTTCGACAAGCAAAGAACGGAAATACTAGTCCACCCATTTGTTAGCTCTCTAATAGATAACTGCAATTTCTCCTGTTTGACATTCCCCCAAAAGACAGAGGTAAACGTCAACGAATCCAGAATTCTGCTGCCCGTCTAGTATTCCGATCAACGAAGCGCAATCACATCACTCCGGTCCTCAAAGAAATACACTGGCTACCCATCTCCTCGAGAATACAATACAAGCTTCACATCACGACGTTCAAAGCAATTCATGGAACATGCCCCAGCTATCTGTCTGACCTCATCACCCCGTATGTACATGCCCGACCACTCCGTTCCTCCTCTCAACATCTCCTCACCACACCAGCCGTACGAACAAAATCATTTGGTTCAAGGAATATCTCCAGTGCTGCCCCCCGACTTTTGATCTGATCTCTCTACCCAGCCACATCCGTTCTATACAAAACATAGAACAGTTCAAGACACAACTAAATTGTATCTGTTTTCCAATGCTTTCTAATAAGTATAGTATAATTATTTAGATATGCCTAACGACAAAATGTTGTGTTTATGTATATCATAATGTGACTTTATTGTCGAAATGCACTACTTTGAAAATTCAAATCATAATTTTAGAAAACCATTCCATACGAATAAATCATTTGAAACCTTTAACTTTTCCCATTTTGTAAAACATAAATAATCAATAAGTAATGGAACTCAAAATTCCTTACATCACGGATGCAATAATATACGTTTCTCGTTAAAGCACCGTAGGCCAATCTACTAAGTAAAACAATACATGAAATTTGCTTGCCACAAAAATAGACAAGAACATTACAAATAATATCCGCAATATCAACAATAAAAATACCAAAATGGGGTGGTTCTTTGATACAATCTTAAGCAAATTAAGACAAAATTGGTAACTCCGTACGTGCCCTCATAGACCCCCGTTTATGGAGCACACGCACTACATAAACAGACACAAAATGTCAGATAAAGTAATTTACCTCGTTTACTTCGCAATTCTTAGTTAATCAATTGTCCTAACAAACGAGATTCCTTTACTAAAAAAGAGGGACCAGTTTGTCAGTCCAAGAAATCTAATTTTTCAAATACATCCTTGTCATGATTGTCCGAGCTTTGGTGTATTCACGATCGATACAGTACAACAGCTCACAAAGGGTAATTGTGCGCGAACAACCGAGTACAAAGGTCATGCGGGTACGTAAAGCGAGCACACAATCATAAATTGACTTCAATGACGTCACGACATCCGAGCAGATGAGTTCATTAGCATATATGTAAAGACAGAAACTGATACTTTGAAAAACAAATGCAGACTTTATTGGAGACTATACATTGTAATGTTTGTGGAGATCAACCTTTGAGGGTTTACAGAACAACATATTTTGTTTAATTCTTCAATATAGTTTTCTTTTAATTTTGATACGAATTTGAATGTTAATATAATTGCACTTATGTTTTGTGTGTAAAGCGCATTGATATTTCTTACCAGTTATGAAATGCGCTATATAAGAATTAGCTATCATTATTATGATTATAGATCAGTCTTCTCCTGCAGGCCGTATGCATGATCACATAATATAACATGATGCTGTTTAAAAAAATAAATTATAAACCCTTTTTGGGAAACCGATTATATTTGTTTTTTTCTTTTGGGTAAAATAGACTTCTAAAACTATTATCTTTCATTAATTCGAAGATTTTGCTGAGAAGTTGGTTCTCTTTAAGTACTTGTGTCAAACAAATGCATTGTGGTAAAAGTAGTCACATGTTTCCCATGCTTAGAACTATAAAGCTGGCTGTAGCTAACAAATAACACGCCACCTCTCGGTCGTGAATTACCAACGGGGATTTGACGAACGATAAAACCAGCGCATCAATAGTGAAATACAAAGAGGAACCCTCTCTACGATGACTACGGTAAATGGAACTACCCGCCTACTATGATATAAAAAGGTAACAATTCACTTATCGAACTATTCGAGGATATAAAGAGATAATTATAATCACTGTCTTAATCACTTATTGATTATACTTGGCGAAGAGATAACAAAACCACTAGCCGTGAACTACATGTGCTTGAAAATAAATCACATTGACATGAGTTTTCTCCCATCACTCAAATTGACTGAGTGTGTACAAAGATCCTACATACACAAGATGATCAACTCTCCCTATTTTACACGGCCGCTGGTGAAACGGAAGCGGAAGCGGTATTTTAGCACATGAAGTCTGCCGCCCGCTAGCGTTGAGCGGGTAAACTCGAACAAGCGTCAGAAGACTTCTGGCGGGTGGCGTACGCTGGCGGGTGTCAACCTGGGAATTTTTGAAATTATATTCAGCGCTTTTACTTTCAAACTATTCTTAATGTGAATAAAAGTATACATTTTTGGAATGGAAAGTATAGTCAAAGAATCCATTTTTTTAAATATTATATTTCACTCAAAATGCTAGCCTTTCTTTTTTTAAAAAGAAAATGGCAAGAAATATTGGTCAACTTCACTTGTTCGTTGAAATTTTTGATTTTTGAGTTTAAAATGCTAAACTCGCTTGAAAATCATGATACAACTCTTGAAAGGTTTGTTATATTTTGAATTTAAGCAATTTAAAATCTGAATTGATGAAAAAGGTAATAACTTAATTTTTTGCCTCTTTCCGGTAAAAAAATTAAGCCCAACTCAATCCTTTTGGAAAAAACAAACAAGCGTGATTTTCTAGCAATTTGAGCATTTTAACTCAAATTATTTAAGTTTCTTAGCCACAAAAAAAATTCATTTTTTTTTTTTTTTTTTACTATTTTCTTTAAAAGAAAAATATTTATTTTTAGGAACAAAATAAACGGGCCTTTAGCAGCTTAATATCACAGCTTATCATTATGAATATCTCAAGATTTCATTTCAATCTGAGAATTTGAACTGCTCATTTTTTTCAATGGGATGGGTTCAGTTATGTGAGTATACATTTGACCATGCATGGCCAACGTCACCAAATATGAATTATTGTTGGACTCTGGCCCAGTTTATATCTTTCGCCCATTTTTGTAATGAGCTCATTAAATGACAATGGTTTCTTTAATTTATTCAGCGGTTTCTTCAATTTAATCCATAGTTCTCAATAGAGTTTTCACACCTTCCCGTGATCCTTCAGGCTACACAACAGGGTCTGTCAGTGTCAGTTCAAACTTCTAACTCAACATGGTATTTACAGAAATAGAGACGGCTTAGATATAAACTTGACCTCTATTTATTTGGATTTTCATGATTGAAACAACTACAATAAAATTATGACAATACACAATACTGATTAAGAGTTACACTTACGTTATTTATTCAGCTTTCTGGATTTGAGTAAAGCTTTTGACTCTATCAATCACAATATTCTTTTACATAAAGACAAATCTTATGAATTAAGAAGTATAGTACTTTCATGGTTTGAAAATTATCTTAAGCACCGCTATCAAATCGCAGTATATAACAATGTTTGTTCTGAACTGTTACAAGTTACATGTGGAGTACCCCAAGGATCAATTCTAGAACCACTTCTATTCTTACTATTCATAAATAATTCAGTTAATTGTCCCCATACTCTTAAATTTGTGCATTTTGCTGCTGATACCAATATTCTTTTTTCTCACAATGATATTAAAGGGGTAGTTTAGTTTTGGTAGAGAGGGCGCTGCACATCACAATTTTTTTGTGAGGTAATGAAAAACTGAGTGTCGAATTCGAGAGAACATGCACTTTTAATGGCAGAATAAACTTTATTTGGTCAAAATCGACCCAGAAACGGCTGAAATATCAATAAATATATCGGAGCCTATATTTATTTATCTAAATAATTAGATGTTTTTTCAAAAAATTAAAAAAATGCTCGCACTTTTCAAAAATTTTCAAAATCATTTTTTAAAATAGTTGTTGATGATCTCTCTATTTAATCATTATTTCAATAAAACATAACATGCATAATTTTGTATGAAAAATGGTTGAAAACAATGCCTTTTTAGAAAGCGCCCTGTTGTGTTTTAATGGCTCTTTTTTAATGATAACAGGCTTTTTACTTAGTCGTTTGTAATTTTATATACCTTTCGAGCACGGTAGAGTTATAACTATTAGTTTATAATGTTACTGTCCAGGTTTTGTTATTATAGTTCAGCCTTACCAAAACTAAACTACCCCTTTAATACCTTATGTCAAATTATAAATAATGAAATGAAACATGTATCACTATATGGTTAAATTGTAATAAATTGTCTCTTAATACTTCTAAATATAATTTCATTTACTTCCATCATAAGCAAAGTGCTATTTCAAATGATTCAATAAATTCCTTAATAATTAAAATTAATGATATTCTAATTCAGCGTGTTCAATCAACTTATTTCTTAGGTGTAATTATTGACCAACATTTAGCCTGGAAAGATTATATACTTGCCATTTCAAACAAAATATCAAAGAGTATTGGTGTCATCAGTAAATTAAGTCATATCTTTCCCCAAAATATATTGATTTTTATTATATAATACCATGATCCTGCCAATTTTAATGTACTGTAATCAGCGCTCACCTGGAAACTTTACCCGCTCACCGCTAGTTGGCGCACTCCTTCAAGCTTTTCTAAATCATGATTCATAATAGACATAAGTAAATTAACATTTTTATGGGAATACGATACAACAGTGTCATCGGCAAAAAGTGAAAACTTTAACAATTTTGAGGTATTAATCATATCATTTACACAAATAAAAAACAAAAGTAGATCTAGAATAGAACCCTGTCGCACATCAATGTCTTCATTTAAATGTTAGGAAACCGGCCGGGGGACATTTGGACTTTTTAGAAAAATACAGAAAATGCTTATAGACTACTTTGAAAACAATCTAAATAGGTTTTTAAGTAGTTGTTGATTATATCTCTATTGAATCATTATTTTAACATAATATTAAATGCACAATTTTGTATAAACAAATGGCTAAAACCAATTAGTTTTTAGAGAGCGCCATCTTAAGTTGAAACGGCTATTTTATAATAATAACAGGGTTGTGAATTGTGAATACCTTTCGAGCATGGTGGAGTTATAACTATTAGTTATGTACCGTAATGATGCAGGTTTTGGTTACTAAAGTTTGTTTGACAAATACTCATCTATCCCTTTAAAAACAAACACGCGTAAATTTATACTACATACAATTTAGCTACATTGATCCTTTCTTGTGTATTCGTGTGTATAATTCATAGTGTTATAATGTTCTATTAGTTGTGGTAACGGATCATAGTCATGCTATTGCATTTTACACTGTCCTGCCATGCATGTACACACGATGTTCGTATTGGGAAGTGCAATGAGATCATACATGAATATAGTTGAACCTATCTACACACTGTACTGTGTGGCTATTTCATGTCGACGCGACGAGGAGGTACGGGAATATAATAATACAAATGTCCCTCTTAGCATAGTAAAAATAGTAAAAATTCAACGTTGTCTTGATAATAAAAACAGTGTCCATCTAGTTCATGCGCTTATCATTCACATCACAGCTTGACGCTTGTTAATCCAATACATTATGGACTCCCTGATAATGACCGTACGAAACTGTGACGTGTCAAAATACCAAGGACCTTCTTTGTAATACACGGCTATACACTGCTATACGAAATGGACCAGGATATATTAGTTGTTTCAAAATGGCGATTGTATATATACTCGGTGTAGAAACAAATTACACTTGTGCCCTCAAAAAGGAAATTACACAGACAGTTGTAATGACCAACAGTTAAAGTACATACAAATCGATCAGATCGCAAGATAACTCAGGTATGGTACACATTCATAATTCAGATCAATAACGTTCGACTTACCAAGTCAGCAGCTAGAGCATAATATATGGAAATATATGTGACCAGTCACTAGAAAACAACACAGAAGTGTTTCCAGTTTTCCAGTGATATACAACTTGTAATACTTCGAAAATAGAAACACTATCCAAAAAGTTAAGATATCGAGCAGTGATGAAATATGCCTTGTATTGACAAAGTCAACTATTTTCTCAAGTTCTTCAAATTTGTTCAGCTTTAAAATGTTTATTTTGAATATTCTGAATATTTTACAGGGTACGTTTTCTACAATTTCACCTTGACAAACACATGTTATAATTGAATGCACTGTATTAATTAGTCCAGGGACAGCAAATGGTATGTGGGGAGTGGCAAATACATCTTTTAAAGGTGCACCTTTAAAGTGTCAGATATTGCCTAAAATGACATTTGAGACTTAAATCGTATACCAAAATTATTATAAGATATGTCCGAATGATGTGTGAAAGTTCCATTGAAAAAGAACACTGCTTTCCTGGTTAAAAAAGCAGAAATTTGCGTCAGCTTTTACAACAAATTACTGTATTATGACCGTTCATTAACGCTCTTGAGCTGAATGATTATCAATGATAGATATCGTCATACTAAAGGGGCATTTGACAAAATCTACCCCTATTTTATTCTTCTCTTACCATAAGCCAAACAACACGGTAGAAGAGAAATGTGGAAGCTCAAATTAATTTCTATGGAGTTAGACACTTTACAGGTGCACCTTTAAGGGTATGGTCATAGGCGTACCCAGGGGATGGGGGATGGGGTCAAACCTCCCTTTGACGAAGACATTACTGTTTTCGGTGCAAAGGGAGGTGTTAAAACTCCCCATTACCACTTTTAACCGGTCTCGAACATCATAACCAAGGGTCTTGGCCCCTAAGGACACAACTTAACAAGTGGTCTAGGTCTCGGCCTCGAAAATTTCTGGCGCCGCCTCCCCCTCACCACCAAAATGTTTAGTATATTACAAACGACTAAATAAAAAGCCTGTTATCATTTAAAAAGAGCCATTGAAACACAAGAGGGCGCTCTTTAAAAAAAGCATTGGTTTCCACCATTTATTATACAAAATTATGCATGTGATTGTGATGTTTTGTTGAAATAATGATTAGATAGAGAGATCATCAACAACTATTTAAAAACCTTTTTTTTTAATTGTTGAAAAAGTGTCTAGGCATTTTTAATAAAAAAAAAAAAATTCGTCAAATAAATCTTGGCCCAAGATTTATTCCGATCGGATACATTTATTGATATTTCATATGAACCGATGTTGATCAAATAAAGTTTATTCTGCCATTGAAATTGTATGCTCTTTCAAATTTTACACTCAGTTTTTCATTACCTCACAAACAAATTATTTTGTGCAGTGCCCTCTATACCAAAACTGAATTACCCCTTTAAAGGCAATTACTTCAGCCTCAACTTGATACCAACATGAGCATGTGTGTTTCTCTGGGATACTTTATTTATTTGCCGTGCAGTCCAGTTTTAATTTTCGACTCACTGTCATGTTCGTATACAAATTATCATTCAATTCAATAAGGGTTTATTCAGATGACGTTCTTGCAGCCGAAGCTGAATTGCATGGTCATTTACAAGGTAAAAAGCATCATTATGGTTAAAATACAGCAATGCACAGGTAAACATCAAATATAGATTACATATCAAAGAGTAAATAGAAATATACTAGATAAAGTCATACGTATAATTAAAAAGCAACATAATTAAACATCAAAACAAATATACGACATGCATGCGAGTTACTATTGTGAATAATAATCATTTAAAATGCGAACAAAATAGGGAATAGAGCTATTCTTAAATCGGTTGGTTTTACAATTAAATTGAGTATATTTCTGAACATTTCGTAAATTAAAATTGACAATTCTTTGACTTGGCAGCCACGAGGAACAAAATTCATGTTTTTCTAAGTTAATGGCAAAATCAAAACAAAGTTTTTTTCTACGTTCCTCCAATGTCAATAAATTGCACAATTCCAAAGCATGATTATATGATTCATAATAAAGTCCCAAAATAATTCTACATGCCCGTTTTTGTATTCGTTCAATATCATCTGTTTGTTTGATTGTTAAATTGGAATGAAAAAGTGGTGCACAGTACTCTAATATTGGTCTGATATATCCAATATAAACAATAACGAGATCACTAATGGGTAAATTAAAACGTTTCAAGGTACGTAACATATATAACTTTCTATTGCACTTCTTTATCATTTCCTTTACTTGAGTATCCCATTTTAAATCACATTGAATATAAATTCCAAGAACTTTAATTACATTTTCTTCATTTAAAAGTGTCCCATTAATATACAACAATTGGCGAGTTTGAGTTTTCATAAAAGAGACCGTCATGACAATGCATTTAGTTGGGTTTAATTTCATGTTATTGAGTAAAGACCAATTCTCTAATGACAATACTTCTGATTGCAATTTTGATATTTGTGTACAAGTCCGACTTTCTACAATAGTTAAATCATCAACATACTTATAAAAAGGGAGTAAACAATCATGACATGCATCATTAACCATTATTAAAAATAAAATAGGCCCCAACTTTGTACCTTGAGGAACTCCTACATTATTAATTTTTACATCAGAAATATGACCTTTATATCTTACTACTTGTTGGCGGCATTCTAAAAAATCAACTATTAATGAAATGACACATGGTCGTACACCCAATTTAAAAAGTTTACAAATTAAAATATTATGATCGATCCGGTCAAACGCTTTAGAAAAATCAGTTAAAACTATAGTTGAAATTGTTTTTTGTTTATCTGCATTTTTATATAGATTATGTAACATCCCAATTAAATAATGGCAAGTTGAAAGGCCTCGACGATTCCCATACTGATTTTTATCAATCACATCACCAATATCCTCCCACAACCACTTAGCAATGAAGGTTTCTGCTATTTTAGCAAAATAAGAAGTTAGGGCTATGGGTCGTAATTCAAGAAGAGTTGGTGGATATGATTTGGGTACTGGTATTATCTCGGCATACTTCCAAACTTGCGGAAAAACCCCTTGTTTAAATGCAAAATTAAGAATACAACATAATGGATAAGATAACTCATAAGCAAATTCACGTAAAATTCGAACAGGCAAGTCGCTTAAAATAGTTGATTTCTGCAAATTGAGTTTACGTAACAAATCAAACACGTCTTTCGGTTCTATTATTGGGCAATCAACAGGTGAAGGTAAATATGCTGGTAACTTTGTTTTATCAAGTTTCGGGAGATCTGCTGCCACAGATAAAAACTTATTATTAATACAATTAGCTGCTTCCTTAAAATGTTCAGGTTGATCAGCTGCAAGACCTGGTATGTCGATCGATGGTTGATCTTGAGGTCCTTGGGTAATGAGTTTTATATGTCGATACCAATCAGCAGGATTATTTATTTTAAGTGTATGAATTCTTCTATTATAAAATGAGTCCTTAGCCAATATTATTGCATCTATAACTTTATCTCGAAAATATTTCCATAGCTCGATATCATCAGAGTGCCAAGCTTGCTGTCTTCTTTTAATTAATGATTTAATCTCACAAGATATCCAAGGCTTATCAGTTTGATGAAATTTGACAGTCTTAGTAGGTAAGGACTGATCAATATGTTCTCGCACAACACTATACAATAAATTACACATATCCGTAGGATCAGAAATTTGATATAAATCTTCCCACGTGTGATGGGTTATCCAAGTGCCAAACTCTCGGAGTCCACTATCTGTCAGAGGGCGCACTATCTTTGTCCGCGTCTCGTTGGTCAGCTTGCCAGGTTGACAGAAGAGGGCTGAAGGGCGCCACAGGATGCCGTTGTGGTCACTCATCCCTAGCGGTGCAAGGATCTCAACCGGTTCATATGCGTAATTAAAATTTGTAATAATTTTATCTAATATATTTTGACCTCTTGTTGGTTTGTTAACAACTTGACAAAAGGCATCATTTGCTAAAATTTGGTTCAAATCAAGATCATTAAAATCTCCTACTATAGCAAATCCTGCCTCTGGATATTGTATTAATAAATGATCGATAGTGGAAACTAGATGATCAATGTATATATCGGAAGTCGGGTGCTTAGGAGGGTAGTATACGACACAAACTATGATGCTCGAGATTCTCCTAGGTAACCGCGGTGGTCGCAGGTGAATCCAGATGACTTCCAGCTCATCAGGTACGTCTATCGGGAGGGCCCGTGGTTTGAAGCGATGCTTGATGTAGGCTGCTACTCCTCCGCCTTTCTTCCCAACTCGTGGCTTGGAGAAAGACATGTATCCGGCCATCGAGAAGTAATCAATCGGTGTATCAGGATCCAGCCAGGTTTCCGTGATCGCCAAAACATCAGCATTATAATTGTTAACTGCAACGACGATTTCATCAAATTTGTTTTTCATTGATCTTGCGTTCATCAAATAAAGAGTTGGTAGATCATAAGTTCTCTTCACATTCAATAAGACAGATGGTTTAATATGAATAAGATTGCTTGCACAGCTTATTCTCTTTTCAAAACGTTTACTTCGAGTCTTCTGTGGTTGTAATAAAACTGAGATCTGCTGACTGACATTCAGTAACGAAGTCAAATAAATGTACTCTCGTTGAATAGGTGTGAGTTTGCGCGTCCCAGCGCGCTTTCCCCGATGAGTACGGGTAGGGCACTTTGAAATACCAAGTTCGACGACGGTTTTCCATGTTGCAGATGGTAAATGATTACATTCATTGTGTGATCGCAGTTTATAAAGTTCAGAAATCGAATAATGCTGGTTACGTTTCACAAAGACAGGACCAGGATTTTGGTGTATGTCACCACACACCAAAATATCAATGTGAAAACATGCTGAAGAGTTTGAGTAATATAAAGTCGGTGCCTTTACATACTTGTGATGGTGAAGCAACTTTCCAGTTGATCTTGGATAATAACTAGATTTACTCGTAATGTTAATTGTACATACTTGTTTATCATGTTTATTGCAACACACAATCAGTGCAAACAAGATGGCAGTACACGGCCAGTTCATGATGAATAGCTGTTTAGATGCACTATTTACAGCAAACAAATCTTTTGTCCCAGTTCAATTGGTGTGTTGGCTTGAGTGCTTCAGATACAAAAGAATGTCCAAACAAGTCAATACATTCAATGGAGTGTGTACTTAGCTATGGTACTGCTAACATGGCTGTACATAGGCTTGTAGTACTGTAGGCAAAATTCAAGTCCAAAATGTTTCTTCAAATTACACACAAACAGATGACCAAAAACTTCCAAAATTTGTCCAGCAGAACCCTTGTTCTATCAAAATTCATATGATAACAACTTGGTGACTGGTCCACACAATACATGTTAGTATAACCAAACATTTTCCGAGCACAGAGCGGAGGTCGACCTGTTAGGCGAGCCATCACATCACTAGTTACGGCTATAATTGCAAGTCAGACATACCATGTGACTAAGTGCGCAAATGTATGTACATTGAGCCAAATTCACTAGTAAATATAAAACACATTACAGATCTCAATCAAGTGTTTCCACATAAGAACGATGAGAGTCTTAATTTCGGTCCATAGTTGACTTCAGAAATAACAATTTGAAACAAGAAAAAACGAAAACTGAAATTTAGGAATATTGATTTGTTTGAAAACCAACTGACCTAAGTACATTATGCCATGTATATTATAACAGGTATACTATGGTAATACCATGGTCATACAGCTCATACTGTGGTATGTACATGTAAGTTATATTATGGTAATACTATACCATTGTTTAAAGCATTTGACAAAATCTACCCCTATTTTATTCTTCTCTTACCATAAGCCAAACAACACGGTAGAAGAGAAATGTGGAAGCTGAAATTAATTTCTATGGAGTTAGACACTTTACAGGTGCACCTTTAAGGGTATGGTCATAGGCGTACCCAGGGGATGGGGGATGGGGTCAAACCTCCCTTTGACGAAGACATTACTGTTTTCGGTGCAAAGGGAGGTGTTAAAACTCCCCATTACCACTTTTAACCGGTCTCGAACATCATAACCAAGGGTCTTGGCCCCTAAGGACACAACTTAACAAATGGTCTAGGTCTCGGCCTCGAAAATTTCTGGCGCCGCCTCCCCCTCACCACCAAAATGTTTAGTAAATTACAAACGACTAAATAAAAAGCCTGTTATCATTTAGAAAGAGCCATTGAAACACAAGAGGGCGCTCTTTAAAAAAAGCATTGGTTTCCACCATTTATTATACAAAATTATGCATGTGATTGTGATGTTTTGTTGAAATAATGATTAGATAGAGAGATCATCAACAACTATTTAAAAACCTTTTTTTTTAATTGTTGAAAAAGTGTCTAGGCATTTTTAATACAAAAAAAAAAAATCGTCAAATAAATCTTGGCCCAAGATTTATTCCGATCGGATACATTTATTGATATTTCATATGAACCGATGTTGATCAAATAAAGTTTATTCTGCCATTGAAATTGTATGCTCTTTCAAATTTTACACTCAGTTTTTCATTACCTCACAAACAAATTATTTTGTGCAGTGCCCTCTATACCAAAACTGAATTACCCCTTTAAAGGCAATTACTTCAGCCTCAACTTGATACCAACATGAGCATGTGTGTTTCTCTGGGATACTTTATTTATTTGCCGTGCAGTCCAGTTTTCATTTTCGACTCACTGTCATGTTCGTATACAAATTATGTACATTGAGCCAAATTCACTAGTAAATATAAAACACATTAAAGATCTCAATCAAGTGTTTCCACATAAGAACGATGAGAGTCTTAATTTCGGTCCATAGTTGACTTCAGAAATAACAATTTGAAACAAGAAAAAACGAAAACTGAAATTTAGGAATATTGATTTGTTTGAAAACCAACTGACCTAAGTACATTATGCCATGTATATTATAACAGGTATACTATGGTAATACCATGGTCATACAGCTCATACTGTGGTATGTACATGTAAGTTATATTATGGTAATACTATACCATTGTTTAAAGGTGCACATATAAAGTGTCTAACTCCACAAAATTACTTTGAACTTTCACATTTCTCTTCTACCGTGTTGTTTAGCTTATGGTAAGAGAATAATACAAAAGGGTTAGATCTCTTCAAATGTCCCTTTAGTATAAAGATATCTATCATGATAATTATTCAGCTCAAGAGCGTATACAGACGGATATAAATCTTACAATGATTTGGGTATAAGATTGAAGTCTCAAATGTCATTTTGGGCAATGCTGACACTTTACAGGTGCACCTTTAATTTGGACATGAGATGCATTTGCATTACAATGTTTCTGTATCAAGAACAAAGTACCATACAATTACCATATCATGAGTATAATGTGATACTTTACCTTTGAGATGATTCAAATCTATAATTATTTTCAATTATAACAAAATAAGTTATGAATATAATTGATAATCAAAGTGTGTAATCTCGGGATCAAATTTATATCTAAGCAAAAGGATAACTGAAAAGTGTGAAGTTTCCTTGCTGTGTACATGTCCAATTTCGCGATAATTTGATATAATTAAATGATAATTTCGAAAGAAGATTGCAAAATATGTTTAAAATTTAAAAGTTGTGCATAACTTAGTGAGTGTGTATCATACAATGTTTATTGCCCTTCCGGCCAGTTGGTTGCACTTGAGCTATCAAAATCTAGCACATCACAAAGAAATCCCAGGTAGAAGTAACAATTGCAAGTATGTGATACACACTCACATACACACTATCTGACCCGCTCACTGCTCTTCTTTTTTGGACCAAATTTTGAAAGCTACTTTGTAAAGTGTTTATTATTCATGTAAGATTAAAATTGAAATATGCATCATGACAACACCCAGCAAATTTCACATCAATCTGCTATCTTATGCTATAATATGAATCAAATCCACTCCATACTTGTTGAACTATGGTTATTTTTCTCACCAAATACCAAACATAGGCTTTGGATGAGCTTTTGATGACCATGCTGAAACTATATTCACACATTCTGAAAAATATTAATATAGCGGATGCATGTCGCTAAGATGGCTAAGAGTCATGTTATATTACATACAAGTGATCTACTTAAAATACCATTTTATAAAAAAAACAAAACATGACTTACCTAAATTATACGGGATGAATCAAGTGTGACTCCTACTACTGCAATACTTTGTCAAGTGATATTAAAGTAACGTAAAACACTCCTATTTATACTCTCATGCGGCTCCAAACTCGGTCCATAACGGGCAAATTCTATTGGCCGGTGTACACGGGTGCTAAACCAATCAGCGAGGCGCTGGCTCGGCTTGCTTGCTAGGCGGGAACAATAGCGAGCTCGACCAATCAACGGCATTGGTACACACGTAGGGTAAAAGAAGCTATACAGATCCGTCTCAATCCCAGTAATTTCAATAGAGACAACGGGATGGATATACCCGAATTTTGGATGCGTACAATACGCCGCCATGACACCCCCCGACCAGCCGGTCCGCAACGGTTGATTCCAGCCAGTAGCGAGCCAGCGGTCCGTTGATTGGTCGAGCTCGCTATTGTTCCCGCCTAGCAAGCAAATTCCGAATAAGTGCATGCGAATTCATGCATACGCACACGCTTTCGTGAATAGACACAGCAGTTCATTTATGGGCATTCGAATTCGCGAATGTGCAGCCAACTGTCAACGGCCTTTCGCGAATTCGAATGACCATTGATGAAAAGGTATGCACTTTGTGCAAATTCACTTGCTCCTACGTGATTTTGAACGACTATTTACGAATTCGAATGCTGCTTTGGTACGGCGATCGCAAATCGCGCGAATTCGTTTGCTCCTATTATCAATTCGATTGACACAATCGCGAAATTGAGCGGGAAAACCTATATTACAACAATATAGTACTAATTCTCGTAAAGGTATTGTGAAGCCGACATTGATTGACAGTATAGTACGGCCGGTACCCTATAATATACCAACGCAGTGCTCAGCGTATCGTATATCGTAGCAGACAGTATGCCGCGTAGATAATAGCAGCAGTTGGAGATACTTGGCGACAATACGCCATATACGCCCAACTAAATCACAACCACCATATGATGGCGCTGTGGCAAAATAACGGTCGCCGTATTTTTTTTAATGAGTAGCTGAATTTCGAACGAGTTCGACTTTTTCTCAATATTACTTATTTGTACTCTAAAATAACAAATTGGTCACTTTTTAGTCATATTATGTCTTGAGAATACATTATACATCAAACATATAACAATACAAGTCACCAGTGTGCATTTTGGTGGCTATATCAATCTGAAACCAAAACTAAACTTCCCCTTTAACGTATGTCACGGAAAAAGATCTCAAAAAGAAAGAATATATAATTACATGTAGTCAGTTTAAGCGATGTTTGGGTATTTTGCTTGGTAAACGCTCACACATTAGTACTTATGCGCGGGTCACGTAGGGGTCATGCATACCGATCTGGCACTCCGTGAAATCTATGTACGAACTTACTCACCGGCCGAAAATACGTATGTACCTAATTAACCGACGTCCCTCAGTTTATTCAGTTTTAGGTATATAACTCCACGAAAAAGAGATTTCAAGCCCTAATTTTTTCAGGCATGCTATTAAATGACATTTCCTTTCATATAAGACAATAACCTCGCAACTTTTGAATTTTGGCTTGCAAAAGTGGATCTCTCACTTTAACACACAAAAAACCACATGGGGGCGCTGCAAGTAAAACACACAAAAAAAAAAACACCAACACATGGACCGTCCTTTGTGAATATTTCTGCCGCATGGGGGCGCTGCTAGCACTAAAACGAGCACACGAACCCCCCATTTTGATAGTTTTTTCTGTATTCAGTAACCCTTTCTCTATAATTTTGGCAAGTTTCGTAAAAGTGACATGGGTTTTGAATGTACAGCATAATTTTTGTGAACCGACCCCATTAGTGCATCACTGGATAGGTTCCAGACCAGATTTTGTGGTCTTACGATGTTTTCTGCCGCATGGGGGCGCTGCTAGCACAAAAACGAGCACACGAACCCCCCCATTTTTATAGTTTTTCTGTATTCAGTAACCCTTTCTGTATAATTTTGGCAAGTTTCGTAAAAGTGACATGGGTTTTGAATGTACAGCATAAGTTTTATGAACCCACCCCATCAGTGCATCACTGGATAGGTTCCAGACCAGATTGTGAGGTCTTACGATGTTTTCTGCCGCATGGGGGCGCTGCTAGCACAAAAACGAGCACACGAACCCCCCATTTTTATAGTTTTCTGTATTCAGTAACCCTTTCTCTATAATTTTGGCAAGTTTCGTAAAAGTGACATGGGTTTTGAATGTACAGCATAAGTTTTATGAACCCACCCCATCAGTGCATCACTGGATAGGTTCCAGACCAGATTTTGAGGTCTTACGATGTTTTCTGCCGCATGGGGGCGCTGCTAGCACAAAAACGAGCACACGAACCCCCCATTTTTATAGTTTTTCTGCATTCAGTAGCCCTTTCTCTATAATTTTGGCAAGTTTCGTAAAAGTGACATGGGTTTTGAATGTACAGCATAAGTTTTATGAACCCACCCCATCAGTGCATCACTGGATAGGTTCCAGACCAGATTTTGAGGTCTTACGATGTTTTCTGCCGCATGGGGGCGCTGCTAGCACAAAAACGAGCACACGAACCCCCCATTTTTATAGTTTTTCTGTATTCAGTAACCCTTTCTCTATAATTTTGGCAAGTTTCGTAAAAGTGACATGGGTTTTGAATGTACAGCATAAGTTTTATGAACCCACCCCATCAGTGCATCACTGGATAGGTTCCAGACCAGATTTTGAGGTCTTACGATGTTTTCTGCCGCATGGGGTTGCTGCTAGCACAAAAACGAGCACACGAATCCCCCATTTTTATAGTTTTTCTGCATTCAGTAGCCCTTTCTCTATAATTTTGGCAAGTTTCGTAAAAGTGACATGGGTTTTGAATGTACAGCATAAGTTTTATGAACCTTGCCCATTATCCCACCCCTGACAGAAAACGTCCATGAGAAGGATTTTTAGGATATTGGTGTTTTCTGCCGCGTGAGGGCGCTGCTAGCAAGATTGAGAGCATACACCCCCAACTTTAAATTTTTTTTCCTCGTTTTGGATACCTTTCTCTACAATTCTCCCAAGTTTGGAGAAAATTACGTGGATTTTGAAAGAATTATGGGGATTTAAGTTTGCTATTGGACATCTTGTTGCCTATCATGGCCTTGATCCTGTAACGCTATCATTCTATACTGGACGTCAGATTGCCATATTCTTCAGAGTCCCGTAGAAGAAAAACAAGCACACGAACCTTTGGTTTTATTTGCATATTTGGGATTCGGATGGGTCAAAGTTACGGTATGGAAAGTTTGAAGAAACTGACATGGACTTCACTTTAACTGGGTAACGTCCTTAAATATTATAGTTATTTAGTCTTCTTGCAAATAATTTTGATACAATAACGACGTAATAAAGGCGAGAGTCATAGAAGTACCCGGGGGGAGGGGGGAGGGGGGGGGGGGTGTTTGGATGGTTCAAACACCCATCTTTGACGGAAAAATGACTGTTTTGGGGTGTTCAAACTCCCCCTCCAAGTGTTTGTAGGTCTTAGGTACACTTTGTACGGGTCTCGAGACCATCATAACCAATAGTCGCGGACCATCTGAGGACACAACTTAACCAGTGGTCTTGGCATCGACCGCGACAATTTTTGGCGACGGACACCCCCCTACCCCCTCTCCACCCCACCCCCACCCCCACGTTTACACGACTCTCAACCACCAGTGGATTTTTGGCTACGGAATAACACCACCTTAACAAAATCGTGGGTACGCTAATGCGTACAATTAGATTTGTCACTGCTGATGTTGGAAGGGTTAACGATTGTTGAATATGGTAGGATCTCCCTGGTGTCGCAAAACTAAAGGCATCTGCATTATTGTTACTGTAAATATAATCAATTAAAGACATTGTTCAGGCTTAATATTTGAATAATGAAACCATGAAGAGTCTTTCCTCAACGGATAATTGAAGGCCCGCATTGTGACTTATCAAACTCTAGTTCAGTAGAGGTATCTTTGAAGATTTGTACAGCCTACGCTGATTCAGAAAAAGGCATAACATTAAATTGGAATTCAGGCAATGGTAACATATTTAAAGGGATGGTTATTTATTTATTTATTTATTGAATATATTTATACAGGATGACATGGTCAGTATACACTGTTTTACAACATGGTCCTGTTGTATAAAAATACATACATATACATTTTGACATACATATTAACAGTATCAATTATCACTTTAAAATCACCAAAACCACAGCTGCTAGGGTAGGACATGTTATTAATTACAAGGATAAAAACACATTTATTTCAAACTATAATACAAATGGCCACAATTGCGTTCCGTCCAATACCCAAACATACATATGTTTCACAAAGCACAAACAGGCATTCAAAGCACATGAGCACACGAGTAGTTGAGTATTGGTCAAACTTAACTTTAGTAACCAAAACATGCACCATTACGGTACAAAATAATAGTTATAACTTCACCATGCTCGAAAAGTATACACAATTCCAAACGACTAAGTAAAGCCCCTGTTTTCATTTAAAAAAGAGCCGTTACAACTCAAGAGGGCGCTCTTTAAAAAAATCATTGGTTTGAGCCATTTTTCATACAAAATTGTGCATTTAAAGGGATAGTTGAGTTTTGGTAAAGAGGGCGCTACACAAAATATTATTTTTGATGAGATAATTGAAAACTGAGTGTCAAATTTGAAAGAGCATAATATTTTAATGACAGATTAAACTTTATATTTTGATCAAAGTCGGTTCAGAAATGGCTGAAATACTTCCCAATACAAAATTAGTTAACGATAGATCTACATTTATAAGCTTCCGAAGCTATCTAGGAATTCACATTTTATGACAAATTACTCACTCAAAATCAAAATATAGAAAGTTCAATGTTCATATTCCCATAGGCACGTGTACAAAGTTGGGCAAAAGAAATCTGTTTTTTCCTCGGAAGTTAAAAAGGTGGATATAGCGCCTTTTTGAAGAAAGCTCTTCATATTTAGTTAATGCGCATTATTGACAATTTTTAGCTTCATAAGGAATTGCTGGAATACTGTGTCTCTGTCAATATAAATAATAAAGTTGAACTTACTACAATAAAGGTACATCACATCTACAGCTTACATGTGCACGTTGAATTACATGCCTTGTGCAGGAAAAATCATTCAGTCAGCTTTTACTGTACGTCCCCTGTATTTAAAATGTGTAGAATCCACATGTCTGAATCAGTTACAAATCCTATACTTATTTGAAGTCCAAATTCGAAATATCCTACGTTCATTTTTCTTACAACCGCAAAATATTGGGACTTTGATCAATTTCTCAGTTATTTTGGAATGTCCCTTTGTCTGATGGAAGGGAACTTTTCAGGTTCTTTTATGGTGGCTTTTATGTTGATAATATCCATTCTGGGTATTTTTAGTATTGTAATTAAAGTAGGTATAGAATTTATAGCGGGTATTGTACAGTAGCCAGATCCATTGTGTGTCATGTTTCATCAAGGAACACAGTGTCATGCAGACGTTAACACAACTGTTTGAGTTTAGTATATAGGTTTTGACTTACTGTATACCATAGGCGTACCCGGGGGGGGGGGGGGGGGAGGTTTCAACCTTCCCCCTTTGACCAAAACATGACTGTTTTGTTTTTTGGAGGGGGGGGGGGGGGGGGGGTGGGGGGTAACCCCCCTTTACCATTTGGTAGCTGGTCTCGAGAGCACACTTTAGCGGTCTCGACCATCATTACCGATGGTCTCGGCCTCGGAAATAATGTCAACCAATGGTCTTGTGTCTCGACCTCGAACATTTTTTGAAATTTTTGTGACCGATCCTAGAAAATTTCTAACGGACGAGCCCCCGCCCCCCCCCCCCCCCCCCGTTCACACGACACTCAATCAATGGTCTCGGCCACAAATATTGGGCTGACGAATAACCCCCCTGTAAAACAAATCCTGGATAAAGAGAGTACAGTTTTGGTCAAACTTAATTTTAGTAACCAAAACCTGCACCATTACATTACAAACTTATAGTTTTAACTTATAACTACTTATAACTCCACCATGCTTGAAAGAAATACAAAATGACAAATACAAAAAGTAAAAAGCCTTTTATCATTAAAAAAAGTGCCGTTAAAACTCAAGAGGGCGCTGCCTAAACACTCATCGGTTTCAACGGATTTTAAATAAAAATATTGAGCATGTGATGTTTTGTTGAAATAAAAAACAACTATTTCAAAATCTCTTTTTTCAATTTTTGTAGAAGAAGCATTTAAAAAAGAAAAAATAACGGCTGGTTCAAAATTATCTAATAATTGTGGGGCCCCCACAATTAATATTTCAGCCATTTCTGTACCGATTTTGATCAAATAAAGTTTATTCTGTTATTAAAATTGTATGCTCTTTCGAATTTAACACTCAGTTTTTCATTATCTCACCAAAAAATGATGTTGTGTAGCGCCCTCTATACCAAAACTCAACTATCCCTTTAAAGTAAAGACAACAAATACATGCAATTAGGTATATATTCCTTAATATTCGTATTTGACGTTGGCCCTATTACCTGAACTTCCTTGATAATATCAATGTAATTTATGTTTGCTTTAGCTAAGTAAAAAATATTTCACAAATTAATAAAATCGAAAAATTTACTCAAAATAAGGGCTTTGCAGCCATTTAAGAATAAAGCTTATTTGCTTACTTCGTAATCAAAGTTGACGGACGTGAATTTTTGTTAGGAAATGCAAAATGAAGATGAAAGCGAAAAGTCAGTGATTAATTGTTTATTTCTATTAATTCCACGATGCAACGCGAATAAGAGATATATTTTGTATGCATTTTAAACTGTTTCAAGGACTAGGACTGTACGCAGTAGCAGAATTTTGATAATTTGTCAACATGATGTACGTACGTATACAAGAGTAGTTAATGCAGCTAGTCTCAGTGGCGTAGCCTGACCGGACTGTTTGTAGAGGGAGGCACACGAATTATTTGGGGACACTCTGTATATCGTTGTTTTTATTTCTAAGGAATTTCACTTATGTTTTATTCAAATGTTTTGTAAAAATTATGAAGTGGGGAATGTGTGTCCCTCATCCACATCATATGTTGTTGTTTGTCGTTGTTGTTTAAAGGGAAAGTTGAGTTTTGGTAGAGAGGGCGCTAGACTACTTAATTGGTTTTTGAGGTAATGAAAAACTGAGTGTAAAATTTGAAAGAGCATAATATTTAAACAATAAAATCATCTTTGTTTGATCAAAATCGGTTCAGAAACAGCTGAAATATCCATAAATATAACAATTTGTAATAAACCCGGGGCCCCGGGTTTATTAGAGAATTTTGAACCAGCCGTTAAAAATTCAAAAAAAATGCTTCCTCTTTTCAAAAAGTTACAAAATAGGTATTTAAATAGTTGTTGGTTATTTCTCTATCTAATCACTATTTCAACAAAGCATCACATGCACAATATTTTATTCAAAATGGTTGAAACCGATGAGTGTTTAGAGAGCGCCCTCTTAAGTTTTAACGGCTCTTTTTGAATGATAACATGATCTTTACTACGTCATTTGTAATTTTGTGTTCCTTTCTAGTTATAACTATTAGTTTGTAATGTAATGATGCAGGTTTTGGTTACTAAAATTCAGTTTCACTAAAACTGTACTCTCCTTACCAGAACTCAACTATCCCTTTAATGTTTATTGGCGGTTCATTCAATTTGAATATTTTCGCCAATAACTAAATATGATTTAATTCTTCTCATTCATTTTCTTTATTTTAATATTTTCATTATTATTATTATATTTATTTATTATTATTTTTTTTTTGTTGGGTGCATAAACGTTTTCAAACCATCGATAAACAAAACCAAAAATAAAGGCATCATCGGGCCAACCCGGCTCGGTACGTTGAGCAGGCTTCTCAACTGACGAATCAGTCTAGGCCCCCCGATGCATGGAGATGCACTCTGGGCGCCTTCGTTTTATTTTGCAACTGCATCCGATTCCAAAAACAAAACAAAATTGTATATCAAATCAAATCAACTCAAAACGAATTTTCAATTATTCAAGAATATAACAAGGTAGCAAACATTTTTGGGCTTTGAAAGTGAAAGTGCAAAGTGCAGAATGTAATTTACTAATTATTTACATAAACAAAAGAAAGTTACACATTACTTTTGAGCAAAAATGTATATG
>JBAMJV010001541.1:0-51523 GCA_037951105.1 Echinarachnius parma | reverse complement strand
GTCCAGGTTCCTGAACTGCTTCAGATCCAGATATCTCCTGGGTCCCTGGAGTGGCTGGACTGTCTGTTTGTTCAGGCATCTGTAAAATGAAATAGGAGAACAAGATTTTTTAAATATGTCCTATAATTTTGGACCAAATTAAATACAAAACAAGTATGATAAGGAGATGCATTTGAAAAACACTGGAACTTTCCATACTGCATTGGTGCCCTAGACATGAAGCATGTGCAAATGTTGCCTACCAGCCTTACCAGTAGCGTAGCCAGATTGTTAATGGGTGGGTGGGTGAGGGGAGGGGTGGGGCACACCATATTATTTTGTAATGTCCCCTTTTCCAAATTAGTGGGGGGGGGGGGAGGAAGTGCATACCCCCCCCCCCCCCCCCCCGTACTCCCGTCGCTACACCACTGAGCGTTACATTCCACCATTTATGTTATTATTTGTTCTGAAAATTGCAGTTAAGTTTTAAAATAGTATAATTATTAATTTCTTGAATCAATAGAACATTGCAGTTATGTAAAAAGTGCATTATTTTTCATATTATTAGGATGTTCAATTTAATAAAGTACCTTCAGACTATAATTTGATGTTCTGGCCTGTACGCTAGGCTCCAAGAACGACGATCTGTTGATGAACCAGTTCTGCCTCAGTGTTCACAATGTTGCTGGAGCACCACTTTGCCAGGATCTCAAAGAGGCCATTCTCTTCCTGATTTCCTTTCCTGTCATACAAAAGAGAGTGAAAAGAATCGCAATAAACAAAAGCAAGTTTACAAATAAAATATACATGTATAGGGCGAATCCATTCTCACCTTCTGAGAGGTTTTGTGTAATTTTATAAGTACTCAGTATTTTTCATTACAAAGTATATTATCACAAACACAATTTTCTGAAGCACCCTATATGTACTAAGACAAAACTATATTTTTAGATTATACTACATTCTACAATTAGCTGTAGGCTACAATTACAGTTAGCTGTGTTTTAACAAGTTGCACTTCGGTTAACAATTACATGTAAGTTAACAATGTAAATTATTTTAATTTGTACTGAACTTAATTTCTGTAAACTAATGAATCATGTACTTCAACATAGTACATTACTTCTTCGAAATTTATAATTGATCATACTATGTTCCATTTGCACTCTCTGGAATACTGTAACATGCTATTTTAATATGCAGTCACACATGTTCATGTACAGATGCACTGTCTACAGTATCCGTCATTCATCAACGTTGATTTACACCTTTTTACGCCAGTGATAAATAAGTATGAAAATCAACTAGATACCGGTAGTTCTACTGTGATCTATGGTATGGAGTACCATGACTGAGCCCGAGTATGTGAGCCTAAGCCTTGGCAAAGCCCTGGTCTAACCCTATAGCCTATTTGGGCCATGGCTGGCTAGGGTTAGGCTAGAGCTAGGCCTAGCCTATGGTATGCTTATACTAGGAGTAGGACAATATCATTGGTGAACATTTTAATATAGTCGATAGAAAAATATGTCAATAATTGTATTAATTATCCCAAGGGAAAGGTCACAGCCTAAGAATAAGATATTGGCCTGTTACTGCTGGTCTAGCCGTACGTTAGAGCTAGACTAGTTGTCTAGTATAATCGTAATATTTAGTACTACTAGTACTAGTACTAGTATTTAGTACTGCTTAGTCTTACAAACTCTAGACTAGAGTCTAAGTTAGCCTTAGTCTTACTTACAACTTAGTCAGACTGTCTTTAGATAATTTAGGGTAGTACTAGTAGTACTTTATAATTATTTATAATTATATTTTATGAAGTACTTCTCTAATATCATTATTCTAAAGACAGTCTAACTATAATAAGTAAGTCTAAGTCTTACTGTAAGAGTTAGTAAGACTAAGTAGTAAGTAGGACCAGTCCAGGGCCGGGGCAGGACCAAGCCCAATACAGGACAGTCGACTTTAGTCTTCTGTTTGGGCTCTGGGGGCTGTAAATGTAACTGACATGAGACATGTCTAAAAATCTAAATTTGAACATCTCCAAAATCCCTTCTACAAGCAGTACGTGGGATTTTCTTTTATATTGGACTTTTTAATTAGCGTGTTTATATCCGAACGTCTACCGGTAGTGGAATATACAGATTTTTGATGGTTGTTTTGGACTTAATTTAATTTACTTAGCCCAGTTGTGGCTACGGTGAACTGTCGAAAAGTCCCCCAGAGCTCTGGCATAGGTCAATTAGTAAACAAACACCGTTTACGTGCCGCTGCGTGCGATATTTCAGTGCATCAGTGATAATATGAAATCCGTTCTTCATGCAAATCGAGCAATATTTACCTGAAAATTCCAGCGATCCTCCCGTAAACTGCAGGGTTACTTCTGGACATTCCTGTTGCTATGCAGATAAAAAGAGATAACTGACAGCGAACGAAGAAGGAGCTATACTGTTTCCATAATTCCACCAGTCTCTCATCCATTTTTTGCGTCCAAAACGTAGCCATCTTGCATATATGTTCGTCTAGCTAGCTATGTACAATCTACATGCATTGCGTCATATCAATCAACTTCTGAATACTGTTCTGTGATTGGCTGAAAGTGCTACGACTGGTCGTAATAATTCAACATGTCGAATCCTTACGACTGGCTCTACGATCAGTCGTAAGAGCTGCCTAGAGCAGGTATGTGACGTCACACTTCCAGTCGTAAGGCCTTACGACCGGTGAATCGTGGCAAAATCGTACAGTGTGCGGCGGGCTTTACCCCCCCCCCCCCCCCCCCCCCCCGAGTGTTGAAAATGGCCATATTCGGACCAAAAAAAACAACCTAAGATTTGAACAAAACCATACTATATTCGGGCAAAACCGTGTCATATTCGGGAAAAACCATGCTATATTCGGGCAGAATCATGCCATATTTGGTCAAACCACGTCATATTGGGGACATATATTTTACTTTTAGACACAGTCATCGTACATCCTGGCAAAATAGTCTAATATTTGGCAAAATTGTGCTATTCTTAAACTAAGCCATCAAAAACATGTTAATTTCGAGCATCAGTATAAAAGTGGGAACCTTTTCGAGGGGGGTGGGGAGTGGTCAGGTGAAATGTAGGGAAGGAAAATTATTCGGGCAAATTACAAATGACTAAGTAAAAAGCCTGTTATCGTTCAAAAAAGCCGTTACATTTCAAAAGGGCGCTCTCAAAACACTCAACGGTTTGAATCATTTTAAATAAAACATTATGCATGTGATGTTTTGTTAAAATAGTGATTAGATAGAGAGACAATCAAGAACTATTTCAAAACCTCTTTTGTAAATTTGTTAAAAGAGAGGGCATTTTTTTTTATTATTTTGAATTCAGGTCCGTCAGACATTATGGGTGTCGGCTTGCAAATCATCAAACGATGGTAAGTAATTTACCAATGTTTTATTTTTTATTATATTGATATAAACATGAACGGGCTTTTAATAAAAACATGTGCGCTGTTCCATTAATAAAGAAGGATACACCACATGATTCGAAAGTAAATTAAAATGGATTAGGTTGTTTGAAGATTAGAATGATGGTAAGTAATTTACCAATATTGATTTTGTATTATATTGATATAAACATGAACGGGTTTTTAGTAAATCATTCAGCTTGATGAGAAGGAAACTGTTGAATTCAAGTCCGTGAGACATTTTGGATGTCGGCTTGCTAATCATCAAACGTTGGTAAGTAATTTTCCAATATTTGTTTATATATTATATTGATATAAACATAAACGGATTTTTAATAAATCATGTGCGCTTTTCCATTAATAAGGAAGGATACACCACATGATTCGAAAGTAAATTCAAATGGATTGTGTTGCTTGAATATTAGAATGCCTTTAGTGAAGTATGTAGTATAAATAGAAACCAATGTCATATGTTCATGTTATGGGCAATTGATGAACTCCAAGTATTAGAAAGCATTATGTGTTAAACACAACCAGCGAAATAACTAAAATGTGCTGCTGATTAAATCTATTTCAAAAGATAATGCACGTAGCTAATAATTCACATTTTGCGTTTGTTTATATGAGTGCGTTTTTTTCGTGAATTAACAGCTTAAAACAAAATATTTAATCAATATCAATTCAATATTTTATTTCATTCGTCCTACTCAATGGAAACGTATGTTGGGTTCACAAAAATCACAATTCTGAAACATCAACATTAAAGCATAACAAATCATTAACATAAAACATAATACAGATTAAAATTGAGAAAGGGAAGTGAGTGGCGAGCGAGATACAGAAGAAAAAGAGAATATGGAAAGGGGAAAAGGCAAAAGGAGAGAAGATGAGAAAGAGAAGAAAAGGGAAAAGGAGAAATGCAGTAGGAGAAAGGGATACTGTTGCACCAAAAATTGTCGTCCCTGCACAAATTGTCGTCGGCGACAATTTGTGCAAAAACCTCACACCACAAATTGTCGCCTCCTGCACAAATTGACGTCGGCAACAATTTGTGCAGGGAGCAGACACCACAAATTGTCGCCACACATACGATCCTGTCCAAAGCAATGAGTGACATAAATGTGGGGTTAAATGATCATTTTTGACCTATGCATGATACACAAACCAACGCATAATTTATCCATGCACACAACATTTGCACAACATATAAGGTCATGTAATGGTTTGTGTGTAGTGTGTGAGTGTTTTTTGTGTGTGTATGTGTGGGTCTGTGTGTCTGTGTCTGTGTGTATGTAGGGTATGTGTATGTGTGTGTGTGTTTATGCCTGTGTGGGGTGTTTGGACGAGTGTAGGACTGTGGAGGGGTGTGTTTGAGGGATATGTGTGTGTGTGTGTGTGTGTGTGTGTGTGTGTGTGCGTGTGGGTGTGCGTGTGGACGGGTGTGTGTGAGGGATGTGTGCGTGTGTGTGTGTGTGTGTGTAGAGGGGTGTGTATGTGGATGTGGGGGTTTGTGTGGGAGTGTGTGTGTGTGTTATGTAAGAGCAATTGAACGGTGTGGAAATTATTTACGGAATATACAGGCAATTAACAAGTGGCAGAGAGGTTGATGTCTAGATGTATGGAAGATCATGAATGTAGTGCAACATATAAAACAAAACACATACACATAACATGTAAACTTTGAAGGGTCTAAATCTCTCATCTCTCTTTCTCTCTCTCTCTCCCACCACCCCCGCCTAATAGGTATAATGAGATGAATGACGTTGATGCTATTTTTAAAATCCATCATAGATGATTGCATTGGCGTTCCCGGGGGGAGGGGGGGTTAAAACTTACTCCCCCCCCCTCCCCCCCTTTACAAAATTTGAGTGGGTCTCGAGGCCAATTTTTAGTGGCCTTGACCATCATAACTAATGGTCTCGGCCCCCGAAAACCAAGTGGTCTCGGTCTCGGCCTTTGGCGGATCTCGGTCTCGGCCTCGAAAATTGTTGAAGGATCTCAGACTCGGCTTCGAAAAATCTTCAGCGACACCCCCCCCCCCCCCCCCCTCCCCCCTCAAAAATTCTTCACCGACACCCCCCTCGAAAAAAAAATTAACCGACACCCCCCCTCGAAAACTCTTCACCGACACCCCCCTCGAAAAAATTTCACCGACACTCCCCCCCCCCCCCACCTCGAAATAACCCCCCCCCCCCCCCCCACCTCGAAATAACTCCCCCCCCCCCCCCCCCTCCCCCCTCCCTTGAAGAAATTCTGGGTACGCCACTGGTGTCGACGCAGGCCGGCCTCGAGTCCCCCAACACTGATTATTATTATTATCATCATCATCATCATCTTTGTAATCGTCATGTATCTTCTGTAGCTTGAAGACAGCGACAGGCGACAATTTGTGCAGGCAAAATGAAACCTCACACCACAAATTGTCCACCCGATTCACAAAAAGCACACAGTAAGCCACCGTAAAAAAAGAAAGGCACACGGTAAAATACTGAAGGGATGACATCTTCTGTAATCTGATGGACACGGTGGGATAATCTGTACAGTGATCCTATCCCTAACCCTAACCCTAACCCTAACCCTAACCCCTCAGTCGGTACTTTACTGAGTACCTCGTCACCCAGGTGATGGGTGTCAACATCTAAACAATATATTACCGTGTACTTTTTTGTCATCCCTTTGTCATCCCAGTATTTTACCGTGTGCCTTCTGTGTAATAGGTGCACCGTCGCCTGTGAGATTAAAAATTTGGAACGGCAAGAGCAATTAACACAAATTGTCGCCGACGACAATTTGTGCAGGGACGACAATTTGTGGTGCAACAGATACATTAAGACATAAGAGTTACATGATAATACATTCATATGAGCATTTGCAATATTTTATTTATGGCAAGACTATGCACAAAGATCAAAAGCAAACTAGCAATCAAGGCAAGGTAATACAATGTCTAACACTTCATAACCTTGTAATATATTGAGTGTTTACATATATGTAATCAAACCTATTATCATTATCATTTATGTTATTATTATTATCATTAATTATTATAATTATTATTATTACATTCTACAGGGTGGGCGACCAATTTAAGAATCCAAAACACAATATTTATGATGGTATATCTATATTAACGTATGAATTACTAAAGTAATTCAAACATGTAATTACTTATTTTAAACAAAAATGTTTGTACTGCATCAATAATATGTATTCCAGAGACGAAAAGTGCGTTGTCCTAATAAACAGCAACAATATTACATATATGAACCAATTTAATTAAAACATTACAGTAGAACCTCTTCATAGCTAGCACTGTTATAACAAGGGAATCTGATAGGCCAAGGTTCCATACAAGTTACTATTACAAGATCCAACACAGCTAGGTACCTTGCACAATGGGAAAGAAAAACCTCAAATGTGCCTGCAGTGCTCATCACAATGAGGTTACACTGTACCTGTATACCTTATTATCTATAATGTATTCTGATATTCAATCGAAAGGGTACAAATGAGTTCAATGTATAAGTACAGTTGTACTGCATACTCCCGAGACGAGATGTGAGTTGTTCTAATAAACCGCAACAGTATTACATAACGCAATAGGAATCAATTGATTTAAAAACGAACCAATTAGTCAATAATATTGAAACTTCTTACTCAAACACGAAAGGTATGGATATTAAGCAACATGCCTATACTATGCTTCATGAATGACCCCTCTCAGTTTGTATGGCGCTAATTGCACCACACAATACCTGCTAATAACCCTTTTAGTACTATACACCGGTATGAGTTAATACAAACACTTTCATAAAATCGCTTCAAAAACCATATCATGTATATTGATTAATCAGCAAATACTGGCTTTAAGAAGCTCATGTATTACCCCAATTTTAATTGTAACCATCATATTATTAAATATTAGTTTAAAACTGTATATAATACAAACAATTTGCTAATTTGCATTGGAATTTTGTAAATAAAAATTATGATTTTTTTTTTTTTTTTTTTTTTTTTTTAAATTTTAGGTGAAAGATAATTATACAACATAATAGTTTACAGTGTATTAAGAGAGTCGCAGTGGGTTTCACAATGATCTGCTGGCTTGATGCCAATACATCCCCAAAAAAGATGAATATTACCCTAAATTAAGTAAATAATATTATGGGATAGAAGAAATTGTTTAACACAGAAGGGGTGCAAAAACAAATAATGAAAGTACACGTTTGTTTGCACAAGCCTTGGAAACGATATAAAAACAATTAACAAATTTCTCATTGAATTAATCATGCAGTTGTACCCACACATTATATACAATGATACTTATAGGTCCACGGTTGTACCCTTGCTATTTGCCAGCCATTAACCTAATTACCCGAAATACAGCGGTCTGCTTTGTAATCGTGTAAACATGGAATGGAATAAAAACAGAGGCAAACTCCTCAATTTAGATAATTGGATATTTAGCGGTTAGTCTATTTATCTGATACATTAATTTCCGCTGCTCGCATTGATTCATAAATCATTCAAAAAGGTAATAATAATTTCAACTAACTAAAGAGACTCGTTACTTATATCACCATAATATCTGAATATAGACATCGCGTGGTCATACTGATACATGTAATACGGAATAAAGTGTAATTTTTGTATAATAGAGTAAATCACAAATCTTGTTGAAAGTTACAGAGATTTTAAATTCAATATTTTGACGATAACTTGTTGATTAGAAAAAAATATACACCGTCGCCGTAACTCTGCATGTACTGCTAGACAAAAGAAAACGCAGTTTGATACAGTAGGATGTGTTAGTCTGCACACTGTGCTATGATGTGCGAGGAATAGGTATGTAATAATTACTGCCCAGCGCGATTCAATGCGGTACTATACAATAGGCCGCGCATGTGGGGGCCTTAAAGTTTAACATGGTCTTTAAGTGTAACACGGTGCCTAAGCTACTGAAAAAGTAGTTGCTGCATGCGCGCGCGGTCGCTTCTGTCTAATACCGCACCGCGTCGCATATGCATCACGTACGGGCGGCCGTACATGAAACATGAACAAAATTAGAAAGTCCTCCTTTCAAAGTCAGTTCCAATATCATAACGGCTGTTTAAGTTTTTACTTTTGGATGCAATTTTCCATGTACTTGGACTTTAGGCCTATTTACTCGACAAGTCACAGCATTTCAAGACAAATGTGATCCCCCACACCCTACCACGCGTCCCACCACTTGATTCGCTATCCATTTAAAGCGCCCTATAAAGGAGGCCGGTAATGTCGTAAGAACTTTGCGTAATTCACATTAAATTGAATGAAGGATGTTAGATGTTATTGATTTATTGATTAATGAGTTTATGAATTAATTTCAATATTTGATTAATTCATTCATTCATTAAGTGGTTAATTAATTTAATTGATTAAGAATTAAATAATTTACTATTTCATTGATGATTTATTAAAACAAATCAATTAATATGATGATAACCGATCAAATAAACAAATTATTTAATAAACAAAGAAATGATTGAAAGATAGAATGAAGGATTTGTTATTAAATTTCACACTTCAGACTTACTATTTAATCCCAACTTTGCCCATGCTCCTTTTCCTTTCCCCCTTTTATTTCCTATTTACTAATTTTTGTTTTCCTCTTTTTGTCTTATCATTCCTACTTCTTTGATCTATATCTACTTTCCTCCCCCTTCCTCTTCTTTATTGTAGTAACTAGTTATCAAAATTATTATCATAGTATTACTATACTCTGCATGCCCAACATAGCATTTGCAAACAATTTCCTGTGAGATTCGCATTTCTATTTTCTTTTTGAGTAATGTCTATTTCTATATTCCTTTGTTCTCAATATTATTGATTTTGTTGCAACAAAGTGAGTTGAATAATACATAAAAGTTTATTAACAGGACCAACAAATAGCAGATAGCTAATCAAGATTTGCCATGTTATTTAAATGTAAATATGAACAGTTCATTACGTTTATTTGGTATTTTACAATTGTGAATGATATTTCATATATGGTATTTTTTTTTAAATACCTGAATGCTACAACTCTTGATTTTGTTTAAATATGAATACATAGGATGTATGGCTGTTTTATGAGCTGCATCCCAAACTTCTAAACCGTAAATAGAATATAGCATATCATACAAACATTTTATCTCCCATTGCTCATGTAGGCCTACAAAGCAAATAAAAAAGCAATGAAATAAAGGAGAGAGAAAAGAAAACCAAATGTCGGAACAAAGAACTTACAATAAGAGAAGGAGGAGAAGAAAAATAGAGGAGAACAACAAGGAGAAATATAGTTAAGAACAAGAAATAGCCTAAAAGAAAGAATAACTTTAACACAATTGGCCTATTAACTTGCTGCTCTTCTCTTTTCTTTGTTTCTGCCTTTAGTTCTCTCTTTCACTCATTAATTCTTTGTTTCTTTCATCTTATCATATTTCATTCTTCTTCTTTTTTTCACCATTTTATCTATGTAAAGGCCTTCTCTTTACTATTAGGCCCAGATATGCCATAATATGTCATTAATTTTTTTTTCTCCTTTTTTTCATTTCTTCTTTATTTACTTCTTCTTTCTTTTCTTGAAAGTACATTTCTTTCTTTTGTCCCTCTCCCCGTGTTTTTTCTTCTTTAATTTCTTCCTTCTTCCTTTATTCCTTCAGGTTCTTTGTCGAATATTATAACACGAATTCAAAGTAGAACAGCAGAATTTGGCGAAACCAAGTGGCTAAACCCTACTGCACTGTACTGCAAAGCAGGCCTGGAATACGAATATAAACAACGAGAACTACGCGTAATCCCAAGGCGACGAATTTTCAGTAGCTAAGGCACTGTGTTACACTTGAAGACCATGTTACACTTAAAGTCCTCCACACGTACGCTTCCCGGAAATAATACAACGTACGGACAATACAAATCTATTCAGGTCATCGATCTAAAAATATGTGTTTAACGATGATATAGGTCAGTTTGACCAATAATTACTGTACAGTGCTTTCCTCTTGCCGCGCTGCGGTCGCATCACACGTAGCTAGTGTCGTTCGTTTCACAATCGATCATGAGCAGCCAGCGCGGATAAATCGAAATGAAGGTTGCTTAGAAAAATCATTATTTATGGTACGAAAAAGTCAAATTAGGACATGACATTTTCAGAGAATGTAGATATGAAACATATGAAAGTATCGAATTCCGTAAAGTTGAAATTTTCTGGTCCATTCCACTGTCCATTCTTCATACTTTTAGTAACTAAATAGTGAGTGTATGATGATGTCACAACAGAAATTTCACTCTGGGGATTTTGTGATGAGACCGTTTTTAGCAAAATGAAATACAAATTATTGTTAAAATGTTTGAAAATAAACAACATTTTATAGTGGGGTTGGGGGCGTGTAGAGCACACATAGCGTCAAGGGGGAACACGTTTTGTGTATATTTTTTCTCGGAAATATCCCCGTATGAGTTAGTTGTTTTCATCAAATTAATGAGTTTGGAGGGAGGCGTTATGAGGGGGGGGGGGCATGTGACCGACACCTCCCCCACCCGTAGCTACGCCACTTTATTGAGGTATATTTACGGGGGGAGCTTGGAACCCCCCCCCCCTACCCCACCCGTAGCTACGCCAGTTGATTGAGGTATCTTTACGGGGAGGGCTTGTAACCCCCCATCCCCATATCCCGCCCCCCCCCCCCCCCAACCAATTCGTAGCTATGCCACTAGATTGAGGTATCTTTACGGGGGGAGCTTGGAGCCAACCCCCCCCCCCCCCCCGCCCCACCCGTAGCTACGCCACTTGATTGAGGAATCTTTACGGGGGAGCTTGGAACCGACACAACCCCCCCCCCCCCCCCCTCCCCCCCACCCACGCCATTTGATTGAGGTATCCCTATGGGGGGAGCTTGGAACCCACCCCCCCCCCCCCCCCACCCGTAGCTACGCCACTTGATTGAGGTATCTGTACGGGGGGAGCTTGGAACCCATCCCCCCCACCCCCACCCGTAGCTACGCCACTTGACTGAGATATATTTACGGGGGGAGCTTGGAACCCATCTTCCCCCCCCCCCCCCCACCCGGTAGCTACGCCACTTTTTATACGCCAAAATTATTCAGGCAAACCACCAATGCCCCCCCCCCCCCCCCCGAGAAAGGATTTCCTCTACGCCCATGGATATGTTAATAATTATGACGTATCAAACTTAACTTTGGTTTCTGATTGGACGAAATTATGACATGAAGGATATTTTCGGGAGGATTTTTCTAGTAGGTCTGACAGGCGAACGTCAGTAAATGAAACATTAGTTTTGGGAAAGTCAGTCAGCTTGGTAAGAAGGAAACTAGTGAATTTAGCTCTGACAGATATTGCCCTTTGTGTCGGCTTGCAAATCATCAAACGATGGTAAGTAATTTACCAATTATTGTTCCATTATGTTGATATAAACATGAACGGGTTTTCAGTCAATCATGTGCGCTGTTCGATTAATAGGGAAGGATACACCACATGATTCGAAAGTAAATTCAAATGAATTGGGTTGTCTGAAGTTTAGAATGCCTCTAGTGAAGTATGTAGTATAAATCGAAACCAATTGCATATTTTCATGTTATAGACAATTGATAAAATCCGAATATAAAGAAAATATAATGTGTTTAAACATACAAGCAAAATTAACTAAAACATGCTCCTGAGTAAAACTATTTTAGAAGACAATACACGTAGCTAATGATTCATATTTTGCGTTTTTTTATATGCGTGTATTTTTTTTTGTGAGTTTAAATGTTTTTGTGTGTGTGAGTGTGCATGTGTGTGCTTGCGTCTGTGTGAGGTTTTTTTTGTGTTTTTTTTTGTTTGTGTGTGTTTTTTTTTGTTGTATAGGTGTTTTGCTACTAATATTATTCATAAAAATGACATGCCGCACGTCTTTATATTTGGGGTAGTTTGATATTCTTTATATGACTACATGCCTGATTGATGTAGTGCTATTGATAAACAAGTATGTTAGTAATAGAGTTCCAGAGACTGCATTTGATTAGACGGGTATTGATTATTTTTTTTCATCAAAATTGAGATTTTTATCTTAAAATGATCCATGGATTCTAAGCTTTAAGAAAATACATATATTGTGGGGTAGGGGGTAGCTATTAAATGGACAAATTAAGAATTTTGTTATCAATGTTGTAAATTTTTGGAGCCGAAAGTGATTATTTTCGGGCTTAGATTGGATATTTTAATTGTACTTTTTATAAATAGTCCAAATAAAATTGTCCCAAATAAAAATTGTTACCATCAAAATTGTGTTCCTCTTTTTTCAGAGTGAAGCAGCAACATCTAATGTCATGCAGAAACTAAACATGGCAGTTTATATGTGATTAACATGCCCTAAACCTCAATTGAACCAACCACCGACTATTTATCCCGCTATTTTCCTATTTTTATCCATGTCACATTTATCAAAAAAATATCAATATTGTATATAACCTTTCAAGCTCATTTGCCAAAAATCAGATTTTTTAGACTAAAATTCTAAAAACTTGTAAAGTATTTACTCAAACTCAATGAAATTTTGAGGAATTAATCCTTGTTTGTAGATGAACAGATGAGTGGTGGCTTTTAGAGGTAACCATATTGTAAACTAAAATATGTACATTTCATATGTACATTTCTGATTTTTCGCAAAATTGCCTTTTGACTATGAAGATAGCTGAATAATGTAAAAAGCCATCATTAATTTGTTTGTATAGCATCATAATATCCATCTTTAAAATGTAAAATGTATATGCCCCTATACCTCGGAGGAGATTTGACTTGCTAAAGATTGAAATTTTATTTTTCTCTATATAATTGCTGTTTAAACTCTTATTTTAAGTATAATTGTCTTTAATTTAGTTTTGTTGGATTCCCAATGTTCTAAGCTTTCCAGAAATGTATGGTTTGTAGGGGGTAGCTTCAATGGTTAGAAAGATATTCCCGATATAGTAAAAGTGTGCGAAAACGTCAAATAATACCGTTAGCTGTTAAATGAAGATTAACTTATATTGAATGCAGTTCACCCACTTACACAATGGTACATTGTATTGGCATTAAGATCTTTGCACCATGTAAGTGGTAAGTAACCAGAGCAGCTGTGCACTTTAATGAAGAAGGACCCCTTTATTATTAGAGACCACTGCAAAATGTGTTCTTATAATATTTGTAAATTATGTGTTGTGCGTTGTTATTTTTTGGAGATATTTTGTAGGTTTTGGTATTAACGAGAACACAAGCATTGATGAAATATCCTTTGTTGGGTACAGTGGTTCTGGTTGATTGTCAAGCTATTAACATATGCGGGCATAATGAGACTACGTACTTAGTTGCTAGGGTTTTAGAGTAGATTACCAATGATTGACGCTCATTTTTTTATTTTTTTTTATTTTTTTTGTTGGGGGGGGCTATGTTTTATATTATGAACAGGCCTTGTAACAGTACACAATAGTTTTTTTGTTTTTTTAGAAGATTAGAACCATGCAGGTAAAATACTGTAGTTCTATTTAGAGCTTTCGATATTTCTGGGGTATATGCCAAGTCGAAGGAATTTATGGACTGTTGTAGTAGATGTTTTCTCTTTTGTGTGATAGTGGTTTTGTGTGATAGTTGTGTATCCAGGATAATTAATGGATTGTGGGTGTGTGCATCTTACTATGAATATACGAGGGACTAGTAAGATCGGTATGTTAGGCATTCCTTTCTTTTTGTTCGTTTGTTTGTTTGGGGGAGGGGGTTATAATAGGTCTGGCAATCGGGGTTATAGATAGGGTACAGTTTGGGTCTTAATAATTGAAAGGGTTAGTCACAGGTAAACTATTTGTTGAATTTGGTGAGATTTCTATGAGCTTCGGGATGGGTCTTTGGGTGTGTTGTGAGGTGTGTGTGGGTGTGTGTTCCGGTCTCTGCTTGTATTCGTTTATGATTATTTATGGGCTTATGAGATAATTGAAAATGGTGAACTCCTTTTTTTTATCATGAGTGCTATGAATAAAATGATTAATAATTTAACATTACTTTCAGTTTGTGTACGAGGGATAGGAGATCGAGTTAAAAGGAAAAAAAGGTTGAATTCTTTTTTTGCAGGAAACATACAGTACAGAATTGATTGAAGAAAGTTGGAAAGGAGATTGAGGAGAAGCAATGGTGTTTAGTCATGAAACTAACCATAGTAGCGGAGTTTTAATTGTGTTTCCTTTACATTCAGATTTTAAAATAGATCATATGTTTACTGATGAGAATTAAGGGAGAAAATTTAGCATGAGAAAGTGATTTTAGGAAAAAAAAAATTTTCCTATCAGTGATAAGGAGAGGATGCAATGTGACTTTTTGTAAGAGGTGGGATATATTACTATCTAGCATAGTAGATCCAGAATATTCTTTGTTAACCCTATCAAGCCCAAGGGGAGCAGCTCATTGAGTCCCCCCTACCATACTTCTAGTCACCGCTTCCACATTTTTTATTAGATTTTCACCAAATTTGGTAACTTATCCTAAAATCTTATTACGAACATTTTGGTATAAAAATTGACTAGAAAGGCCACAACCAGTTGTCATGGTAACCATAAATTGAAGAGCATGTTTTTCATTCATTTTTTTTTTTTTTCTTTCTTTAAGTAAACAAGTGAAGTTTGGGTGTTCTTCTGGTCAAAATTCATTAGAATCATTGGTAACAGGTTGTCATTAACTGAAATCAATTTCATCGAGAAATCTTTTGCTTTTCTTTGTTTTTAAAGACAATGAATAGAATACAAATTGACAAAATATAGTTTTTGATGTACTTTTATGATTGTTTTTGTAATTAAAATCTGGTAATGGGGGTCCTCATGATGCCTTCAAACATGTTAAATTAAAAAGAAATCAATTTGGTTAAAGTTTAAAGTGTAAAAATTTAAGAAATTGCATACATACATCATAATGTACTGTAATTTACTTTGCGGACCTAATGGGCATCTAAATCCCATCAAAATCCTCAGTAATGTCATGATCTATGTTCCATTATGTAATATTTTAATTATGTTAACAAGTTAATTTTGCCTTCTTGATATCAGTTCATTTGGAGAAAACTGCTAAAGAATGTCTGAATTCTTACATTTCCCATGTTATCATCATATTATCGTAAACAGCGCCCTCATATGGTGACCTTTAAAATTGTAATGATTGAAGCTTGTAGAGCTTGACCTGCTTGACATGTGTGCCAAATATAAAAGTGGTTGATTGGATAATAAAGGAATTGGAGAGGGGGCCCCAGGAGCCCCCCCCCCCCCCCTTGGGCCTGAGAACGCCAAAATAGCTTGGGCTTTATAGGGTTAATAGGAGGGGGATTTTAATGTTGTTAGGAATATGGACTTGGATTATATATTAGTTCTATTATCATTTGTACAGTTAAATGTCGTGATTTTATTGTAGAAGTTTGATTTAAAAGGGATAGTTGAGTATTGGACAAACTTAAAACGATAGTTGAGTTTTGGTATAGAGGGCGCTACACAAACTAATTTTGTGTAGAGATAACGAAAAACTGAGTGTCAAATTCGAAAGAGCATACAATTTTAATGACAGAATACAAATTTATTTGATCAGAATCGGTTTAGAAATGGCTGAAATATCCATATCCATAACATTTGTAATAAATGTGGGGCCCCACCTTTATTCGACAATTTTGAACCAGCCGTTAACATTTTTTTTTAAATGCTTCCTCTTTTCCAAAAATTACAAAACAGGTTTTTAGATAGTTGTTGATTATCTCTCTATCTAATCACTTTTTCATCTATTTTATTTAGAATGGTTAAAACCGATGAGTGTTTAGAATGCGCCCTCTTGAGTTTAAACGGCTCTTTTTGAATGATAGCAGGCTTTTTACTTAGTCATTTGTAATTATGTATTCCTTTCGACCATGGTGGAGTTATAGCTATTAGTTTTTAATGTATTGCTGCATGTTTTACTTACTAAAATTCAGTTTGACCAAAACTGTACTCTGTTTACCAGAACTCAACTATCCCTTTAACTTTAGAAACAAAAAACCTGCACCATTACGGTCCAAAGTAATAGTTATAACTTCACCATGCTCGAAAAGTATACACAATTCTAAACGATTAAGTACAACCCCTGTTATCATTCAAAAAGAGTCGGGCGCTATTTTAAAAAATCAATGGTTTTATCCTTTTTTCATACAAAATTGTGCATTTAATGTTTGTTAAAATAATAATTTAATATATCTTTAAAGATATTTTAAGCCGTTTCTGAACCGATTTTGATCAAATAAAGTTTATTCTGTCATTTAAATTGTTCTTTCGAATTTGACAGTCAGTTTTTCATTATCTAACAAAAAAATATCGGGGGGCACTTCGGGAAATACCGGCCTACTGTATAGTACAGCTTTTGAAATCTGATAAGATTTTCCTCTTATCAGATTTAATAATACCGTTAGCTGTTAAATGAAAATTAACTTATATTGAATGCAGTTCACTCACTTACACAATGGTACATTGTATTGGCATTAAGATCTTTGCACCATGTAAGTGGTAAGTAACCAGAGCAGCTTGTGCACTTTAATGAAGAAGGACCCCTTTATTATTAGAGACCACTGCCAAATGTGTTCTTATAATATTTGTAAATTATGTGTTGTGCGTTGTTATTTTTTGGAGATATTTTGTAGGTTTTGGTATTAACGAGAACACAAGCATTGATGAAATATCCTTTGTTGGGGTACAGTGGTTCTGGTTGATTGTCAAGCTATTAACATATGCGGGCATAATGAGACTACGTACTTAGTTGCTAGGGTTTTAGAGTAGATTAGCAATGATTGACGCTCATTTTTGATTTTTTTTTTTTTTTTTTGGGGGGGGGGGGCTATGTTTTATATTATGAACAGGCCTTGTAACAGTACACAATAGTTTTTTTGTTTTTTTTAGAAGATTAGAACAATGCAGGTAAAATACTGTAGTTCTATTTAGAGCTTTCGATATTTCTGGGGTATATGCCAAGTCGAAGGAATGTATGGACTGTTGTAGTAGATGTTTTCTCTTTTGTGTGATAGTGGTTTTGTGTGATAGTTCTGTATCCAGGATAATTAATGGATTGTGGGTGTGTGCATCTTACTTTGAATATACGAGGGACTAGTAAGATCGGTATGTTAGGCATTCCTTACTTTTTGTTCGTTTGTTTGTTTGGGGGAGGGGGTTATAATAGGTCTGGCAATAGGGGTTATAGATAGGGTACAGTTTGGGTCTTAATAATTGAAAGGGTGTGTTGTGAGGTGTGTGTGGGTGTGTGTTCCGGTCTCTGCTTGTATTCGTTTATGATTATTTATGGGCTTATGAGATAATTGAAAATGGTGAACTCCTTTTTTTTTATCATGAGTGCTATGAATAAAATGATTAATAATTTAACATTACTTTCAGTTTGTGTACGAGGGATACGAGATCGAGTTAAAAGGAAAAAAGGGTTGAATTATATTTTTGCAGGAAACATACAGTACAGAATTGATTGAAGAAAGTTGGAAAGGAGATTGAGGAGAACCAATGGTGTTTAGTCATGAAACTAACCATAGTAGCGGAGTTTTAATTGTGTTTCCTTTACATTCAGATTTTAAAATAGATCATATGTTTACTGATGAGAATTAAGGGAGAAATTTAGCATGAGAAAGTGATTTTAGGAAATGTTTTTTTTCCTATCAGTGATAAGGAGAGGATGCAATGTGACTTTTTGTAAGAGGTGGATATATTACTTTCTAGCATAGTAGATCCAGAATATTCTTTGTTAACCCTATCAAGCCCAAGGGGAGCAGCTCATTGAGTCCCCCCTACCATACTTCTAGTCACCGCTTCCACATTTTTTATTAGATTTTCACCAAATTTGGTAACTTATCCTAAAATCTTATTACGAACATTTTGGTATAGAAAATTGACTAGAAAGGCCACAACCAGTTGTCATGGTAACCATAAATTGAAGAGCATGTTTTTCATTTTTTTAAAGTTTTGTTTCTTTCTTTTAGTAAACAAGTGAAGTTTGGGTGTTCTTCTGGTCAAAATTCATTAGAATCATTGGTAACAGGTTGTCATGAACTGAAATCAATTTCATCGAGAAATCTTTTGCTTTTCTTTGTTTTTAAAGACAATGAATAGAATACAAATTTGACCAAATATAGTTTTGATGTACTTTTATGATTGTTTTGTAATTAAAATCTGGTAATGGGGGTCCTCATGATGCCTTCAAACATGTTAAATTAAAAAGAAATCAATTTGGTTAAAGTTTAAAGTGTAAAAATTGAAGAAATTGCATACATACATCATCATGTACTGTAATTTACTTTGCGGACCTGATGGGCATCTAAATCCCATCAAAATCCTCAGTAATGTCATGATCTATGTTCCATTATGTAATATTTTAATTATGTTAACAAGTTAATTTTGCCTTCTTGATATCGGTTCATTTGGAGAAAACTGCTAAAGAATGTCTGAATTCTTACATTTCCCATGTTATCATCATATTATCGTAAACAGCGCCCTCATATGGTGACCTTTAAAATTGTAATGATTGCAGCTTGTAGAGCTTGACCTGCTTGACATGTGTGCCAAATATAAAAGTGGTTGATTGGATAATAAAGGAATTGGAGAGGGGGCCCCAGGATCAGAATCGGTTTAGAAATGGCTGAAATATCCATATCCATAACATTTGTAATAAATGTGGGGCATTTCCCATGTTATCATCATATTATCGTAAACAGCGCCCTCATATGGTGACCTTTAAAATTGTAATGATTGCAGCTTGTAGAGCTTGACCTGCTTGACATGTGTGCCAAATATAAAAGTGGTTGATTGGATAATAAAGGAATTGGAGAGGGGGCCCCAGGATCAGAATCGGTTTAGAAATGGCTGAAATATCCATATCCATAACATTTGTAATAAATGTGGGGCCCCACATTTATTACAAATGTTATGGATATGGATATTTCAGCCATTTCTAAACCGATTCTGATCAAATACATTTTTATTCTGTCATTAAAATTGTATGCTCTTTCGAATTTGACACTCAGTTTTTCGTTATCTCTACACAAAATTAGTTTGTGTAGCGCCCTCTATACCAAAACTCAACTATCGTTTTAAGTTTGTCCAATACTCAACTATCCCTTTAAATCAAACTTCTACAATAAAATCACGACATTTAACTGTACAAATGATAATAGAACTAATATATAATCCAAGTCCATATTCCTAACAACATTAAAATCCCCTCCTATTAACCCTATAAAGCCCAAGCTATTTTGGCGTTCTCAGGCCCAAGGGGGGGGGGGGGGGGGGGCTCCTGGGGCCCCCTCTCCAATTCCTTTATTATTCAATCAACCACTTTTATATTTGGCACACATGTCAAGCAGGTCAAGCTCTACAAGCTGCAATCATTACAATTTTAAAGGTCACCATATGAGGGCGCTGTTTACGATAATATGATGATAACATGGGAAATGTAAGAATTCAGACATTCTTTAGCAGTTTTCTCCAAATGAACTGATATCAAGAAGGCAAAATTAACTTGTTAACATAATTAAAATATTACATAATGGAACATAAATCATGACATTACTGAGGATTTTGATGGGATTTAGATGCCCATCAGGTCCGCAAAGTAAATTACAGTACATGAGGATGTATGTATGCAATTTCTTCAATTTTTACACTTTAAACTTTAACCAAATTGATTTCTTTTTAATTTAACATGTTTGAAGGCATCATGAGGACCCCCATTACCAGATTTTAATTACAAAACAATCATAAAAGTACATCAAAACTATATTTGGTCAAATTTGTATTCTATTCATTGTCTTTAAAAACAAAGAAAAGCAAAAGATTTCTCGATGAAATTGATTTCAGTTAATGACAACCTGTTACCAATGATTCTAATGAATTTTGACCAGAAGAACACCCAAACTTCACTTGTTTACTAAAAGAAAGAAACAAAACTCTTCAATTTATGGTTACCATGACAACTGGTTGTGGCCTTTCTAGTCAATTTTCTATACCAAAATGTTCGTAATAAGATTTTAGGATAAGTTACCAAATTTGGTGAAAATCTAATAAAAAATGTGGAAGCGGTGACTAGAAGTATGGTAGGGGGGACTCAATGAGCTGCTCCCCTTGGGCTTGATAGGGTTAACAAAGAATATTCTGGATCTACTATGCTAGATAGTAATATATCCACCTCTTACAAAAAGTCACATTGCATCCTCTCCTTATCACTGATAGGAAAAAAAAACATTTCCTAAAATCACTTTCTCATGCTAAATTTCTCCCTTAATTCTCATCAGTAAACATATGATCTATTTTAAAATCTGAATGTAAAGGAAACACAATTAAAACTCCGCTACTATGGTTAGTTTCATGACTAAACACCATTGGTTCTCCTCAATCTCCTTTCCAACTTTCTTCAATCAATTCTGTACTGTATGTTTCCTGCCAAAATATAATTCAACCTTTTTTTCCTTTTAACTCGATCTCGTATCCCTCGTACACAAACTGAAAGTAATGTTAAATTATTAATCATTTTATTCATAGCACTCATGATAAAAAAAAGGAGTTCACCATTTTCAATTATCTCATAAGCCCATAAATAATCATAAACGAATACAAGCAGAGACCGGAACACACACCCACACACACCTCACAACACACCCAAAGACCCATCCCGAAGCTCATACAAATCTCACCAAATTCAACAAATAGTTTACCTGTGACTAACCCTTTCAATTATTAAGACCCAAACTGTACCCTATCTATAACCCCTATTGCCAGACCTATTATAACCCCCTCCCCCAAACAAACAAACGAACAAAAAGAAAGGAATGCCTAACATACCGATCTTACTAGTCCCTCGTATATTCAAAGTAAGATGCACACACCCACAATCCATTAAAGTGATTCAGGTAAAGTGTCAGATATTGCACAAAATGACATTTGAGACTTCACTCCTATATCAATATCATTGTAAAATACAATTGAAGGATTTGTGAAAGTTTGAAAGAAAACGAAAACCGTTTACCTCGTGAAAAAAGGGAATATTGATTTCATATTTTATCACCGAAAACTGATGGCTTACCGTAAATTTGTCACAGGAATGATGGTCCGCGGCCGTTGATATGCGCACCCGTACATGTACACATCGGCTCAGCTCAACAGTCGCGGGTACATCGACTCGTTGAATTGCGCTGCCGTGTCTATCTGGGAGGTTCAGCCCGTGATCGCGTTGCCCGTTGCGCGCCCGCCGGGTGGCCTGGGCGTGAACGTAATAACTACAGCTACCGTAGCTACCAAATAAAAGCAACTCCACGTACGCATATTCTGAATTTCCATTGTTCTCTTTCAAATTTTCTTATATAACTACTCACTCTCCCACTCTCATATAGTAGGCAACATCCGCCATATTGTGTATTCATTTTTCATGGAGACAATGGAATAGCGGGTCAGACTGAAAGGGGGCACACCGTATATTTTTTTCTACAGAATGTTCCCCCTGTATAATACATTATTGGCTTTCTTGCAGTGGCATGACTATTTTGAAAAGTGGGGGTGGGGTCGTGGAAGGGAGCAGGGATGGTGGATGGTGTGGGAGGGGTATCGCACTATCGACCCTCCCACAGTAGGGAGCTTTTGCAACTTTTCACTCGAAAAAATGTGCAGTGTGTTCCTTACCTTGGAATATACTAGAATTCAAGAAAGCATGACCTCGGGACCACATGATTGAAACCATTATAGAAACAGGCATACACCCTACATGCATGTCTATAATATATAGGCTACATTTGGGGAGGGTATGTGGGTAGACTTTTTGTATGTATCACCTCGGAAGTATGCTAGTTGTGCAAAGGATAGATATCCCCCACCATTCACCCTGTCATACCCCCAATCTATTCCTGTGATGTTTATATGCATGTCTATATATAGGCGACATTTGGGGAGGGTATGTGGGTAGATTATTTGTATGTATATCTTTAGAAGTATGCTAGTTATGCAAAGGAGAGATATCCCCCACCCTTCACCCTGTCATACCCCCAATCTATTCATGTGATGTTTTGTATTTTTATGGCAAATTATTAGGGGGGATGCGCCCCCAGGCAACATCACTGCATGTAGAGGTTGCTCCCCATGTACTCCTTATTTTTTAATAACACAGTGAATGAAAAATATAGATTTTCAGACAGTGTGAGCACATTATTTATCTTTTATGTCAACCAGTTGCAAATAACTACAAGTCTGTTTTGTGTTAGTATCTAACATGCGCACACACACACACACACCCACACTCACACATACTCTGCGGATACATCACTACACAGAGCCCACATTTACATTCAAGTACAGTCAAACCTGTTATAGCAGCCACCTTTTTATAGCAGCAAACCTGCCTATAATGGCCACCAAACATGATCCCTTGCAGAGAAAAGGAATGTAATGGAACCTGTCTATAGTGATCACCTTTCTACAGTGGCCACTTTGATTGGCAGTCATGGTACACAGGTTTGACTGTACATTTTCATGCTTCTAGCCGTTTTCCCCCTTTACCTGGTACTATGTGTGCATTTTTTACATTTCAAACTAACAAAATCGCCTGTTTGTGTATGCTGGTAAATTGTACTTTTTTGAAGTAGGATTTACATTCCTGAAATTTGAAGCAATGCAAATGGTTGAATAACTTGTGTATTTACACAGCATTTTCACATTTTATGAAAATCAATTATATAACAATATGCAATTATTGTTATTTGGATACTTTGTATTTAATTTTTCAATAAATGCAGAAGCAACTGTTACAAAAAATGAAATACTGGGTGATTGATTCAACTTTTGGATGTGTGCAGATCATGTAGTGTCTCTGTGAATTTATTTATTTATTTATTTATTTATTTATTTTGGTATACATTTCAAACTGATCAGCAGCAGTGCTGAAAGGATCAGTGTACATTGAACATCAAAACATACATAGTATAAACAATACAATATAGCAATTGTTACATTCGAATTTGAATGAATTGGAACAACAAAATTTACAAAACTAAATCACTATAAAATAAACAAAGCTACATTACACAAAGAATAAATATCAGATCATTGTGCATAATTGTGTCTCATACATTGTCCACCTAGCCATTTGGTTGATCCTGATCTATGAAAAATACAATTGAGTTGCCGACCCTTCAATACCCTGCACATAATAGGGGAAGCCTCTGTGAATCCAAGCAAAAGGAGGGTTAAAAGGACAATTGGCATAGTGATACACACTCACATTTCTTCATGGGTGTTATTAGCAACTTCAATCATACATTATATCAATAACCTTGTACAATTATTCTGAATCATATTATTTATTAGTATTTCATCTGAGAAAAACAATGGTTTGTTTGAGTTTTAAAAAATGATAAATTTATGTCATACACTATACAGGGAAACCCCGTTTAGCTCGCTTATAACGAGGTACCGTACTGCCCACTGATTTGAACTACAAATTAAAAACATCCTTTTTCATTAAATCATAATTACCTTTATCACATGTAATAGGGAAGACATGAAAGATATATTATCAAATTTATTTTGATTGAATTTGAAAAAGATAACAGATTGTTGCTATGAGCACTATTCGGTCATTGTTACTTCCCGCAACAAAACTTATCTTTGTTGATACAGTGGAACCTCCTAACAAGAGGTACCGGATACAGCAATGATAATTTTACACGTCAAGGATCTTTGTATTTTATTATTTTTAAGCCCAGACACAAGATACCCGACATAAGGTATTCAATCCAATTGTGCCCGAGGTGCTTGTTATAATAAGGTTTTGTTAATTTTTGCCAAAATGTGTGCGTGAATAATTCCATGCTAAAGAGTTGTATTTGAGAAATGAACTGTTTATGCTATATATCAATTTGAAGGCCTTATCGGTAGGGCCTTAACCCCTTGACCACAGGAACCAAGTGGGTTGTGTACAAAGTCTATGGGGATTTCATAAACTCGTAGGGAACGGGTTAATTTGGCATCAGCATGGTGAGGGATCTGTGGGCAATCACTGGCCGAACATCCCTGCCACTTCCCACGGTCGACGTCCACATCTAACATGTCTCATACGCTAGAAGTCCTGCTCCAATATTATGGTGTTTTCGCTCAGCGACGTACAGAGCTTTCAACGACGCAGGGAGCGATCTATTGCCCCGTTCACCGCGCTCAAATAACTTTCGTTGACCAGCAGTTTCGCTAATTTGGTGAAGGCGGACGTACATTCGTAGACTGCATGACGTCACATCTCGTTGTCACAAGCAATGTATAGACAACGCATGGCTGGCTTGTATTGTTAACACACCAACTAATTGTCTATGTACTACACATGATAGCAATGTGCTGAATGTTTACCTCGCTACAAGCATGTTGATTGGTTGACCATAGAGCTGTATCGTGCCGTCGCATAATAACCGGAATAATTCTGACCAAAGTGTGTCGCAGATTTAAACCCAAGAACGGTCGGCCCGCTGTTACTGTAGGAAGTTCTTGATTTTGCACACGAACTGCAGGATTCCCCGTTTGCAAAAACCTGCTAGCTTAGTTCCTTGCTAATGGACGTTGTGGGTCCGTTTCCCGCAGGGTATGAGCATGGCGACTGAAGGGTCTGCGAGAACTTGGGTGTTGGCGGCCTGGTTATTTGTTCTGGGTGGTGTGGTATAGTGGGTGTGTAGAATCTTGATGGGTCTTGAAGAAATCTATAGAGAGGGTGAGATTTGTGAAAAAAGGAATGCAATCAGATAAATAGTAATGTGTAAGTCATGTGCACTTATTGCACAAAATGAACCACAAACATGTATTCATGTAGTAAAAATAGGATTTGATTTCTAATCAACATGGACCAAATTTGTTATTTTCCCTTCAGTTTGTTATTCAGCTGTTAGGATCGAAGCTACACTATAATTATTGACTCTAATTTTATTCCATTGTCAATTTTTCAGTAGCAGTTTTCATCTGTTTTTCAATCGGTATACAGTATACAGTATGCCTAATGCATTTGTCTCTAATAAGCAAAATAATAAATCTAAGGTCCACATTCTGAAAATATTGCAGAGATACAAAATAAAATCATGCTAAAATAATTTTCATCATTCTGAAAATGGTGTAAGGGAATGCAAATTCTACAATGCATTGTGAATCTTTTCTCATGTCCAGTAATGTCGGCCCTTGTTTATTGAGATTTTCTGTTATATAACATAACAATCAAGCCCATGATAAGTTTTCTCATGTCCAGTAATGTCGGCCCTTGTTTATTGAGATTTTCTGTTATATAACATAACAATCAAGCCCATGATAAGTTTTCAAAATATGCGCTCAATGCACATTCTTTCCTCCTCTGACATTTATCTGTGTTGTTTTCCCAGTTTCGAATCCCAGTGAGATCACTTTGTGCAAGTATAGCAATTGACACACCGTATGCCAAAATAAACTCTCATTGATTTTGCCTGCTAATTTGAAGATGAAATTCTAGTTTCAGAACACAGATCTATCATTTATCTCTGTCCACAGTCCAAGAAAAAGGTTCTCAATGAATTACCTTAACCATAAGTCAATCGGGGTCACCACCAGCACAAATCGTGTGAGTCGTGTCAGCATGCAGATTGCACGTCCATTCTATCGGTACTCGGAAATCCTCTATGTATAATGTCGAAGAGAACAGCCACATCCAATGCTATAAAATGAGGATAAAAATCAAAAAGTTGCTTAATGATGGCAATTGGTATGGAAAGTCAATTGCCTTATGTAAGACAAAAAGAAAACACTGATCATCCAAGGTTTTTGATTGCCAAGCCTAATATCTAATCATTAGACTAATGAAAAAAACTTGTCCTGAAGTAAGAGATTTACAGATTAGCCGGAATTTTCCATGGAGGCGGAGGGGGGGGGGGGGGTGAGGTGGGTCACACAAGGGAGCAGAGCTATGCGGCTTTGTACGGCAACAACATGGGCGGCGGGCCGGTACAGAAAGTTTGACATATTTGACGTAGTCGTACAACATTTCCGAAGCCGAGAGTATGATTTAGTATTGGTTTAAAATTTTCGACATTTTCGAGGCCGAGACCACGGTTCTTCGTACTTTACGAGGTCAAGACCGCTAAAGTATCATCTCGGACCAGTAAAAATTTGAAATTGGGAGGTGGATCAATCCACCCAATGCACCACCTGACCACCACAATTCACAATGACAATAATTTTTTTATTTTGCAACATTTCACTTTTGTCTTTTGAGTTAGACCGAGTACTACACAGACACAGTGCATTCCAGACCATAGACCTAACATTATCAAAAATGAGCATCGATAAAAAAACACAAAAAACGGATTACCCATTCTATATCAAATTTGAGAAGGCCCATCATTTCATAATCGTAAGTCATAACAAAAGAGATATCAACATAACTAGATCGGCAAATCTATTGCTTTCATGGCCTCTTTGACATGATTATCATTGTCATTTTCACAGTGAAAAAGACAATAATAATGTCCAAAGAGACCATGAAAGCGATAGATTGAATTGCTGATTCTGTAATTGGGCTCTTGACTTGGGAGGACGTACCTTAGACGGGGCTTCGATCGGCGCGCTGAGCTGTCCCGGCCGTGCATGACCGTGCGTGTCGTCTCTTCGATCACCTGCAGCTTCTCAGACTCAGCTCTGCATGCATCTCAATTATCAAACAAATTGTTGTTTTTTCTTCTTGATGAACCTCTAGATCTCCTCCCAGGCCGCATTCTCATTCGCATTTTATTTGTAGATTCTCAAACGGTTTCTTGCTAGTGGTATTTAGTACACAATGCAAATATGCACAGTACTTCGCTCACTACTACCGCTGTAGCTGTACGCGTATCGTACACGTATTACGTACGTACCGGCTCTCTACGAACGTACGTCTATGACTAGCTGTATGCAATATAGCCGGGCGGGGATCGGACACAATATAGCAGGCACGACAAGGTCAAAGGTCACCTAAGACGTTGATTAACGCTTTAGAAATAAAAGATTTAAATGATAATTATCTTCATACTAAAGGGACATTTGAAAAAATCAAACCCTATTTTATTCCTCTCTTACCATAAGCTAAACAACACGGTAGAAGAGAAACGAGGAAGCTCCAAGTCATTTTCGTGGATTTGGACACTTTACATGATTCACTTTAATTATCCTGGATACACAACTATCACACAAAACCACTATCACACAAAAGATAAAACATCTACTACAACAGTCCATAAATTCCTTCGACTTGGCATATACCCCAGAAATATCGAAAGCTCTAAATAGAACTACAGTATTTTACCTGCATTGTTCTAATCTTCTAAAAAAACTAAAAAAAATATTGTGTACTGTTACAAGGCCTGTTCATAATATAAAACATAGCCCCCCCCCCCCCAAAAAAAAAAAAAAAAAAAAAATCAAAAATGAGCGTTTATTCGACAATTTTGAACCAGCCGTTAACATTTTTTTTTAAATGCTTCCTCTTTTCCAAAAATTACAAAACAGGTTTTTAGATAGTTGTTGATTATCTCTCTATCTAATCACTTTTTCATCTATTTTATTTAGAATGGTTAAAACCGATGAGTGTTTAGAATGCGCCCTCTTGAGTTTAAACGGCTCTTTTTGAATGATAGCAGGCTTTTTACTTAGTCATTTGTAATTATGTATTCCTTTCGACCATGGTGGAGTTATAGCTATTAGTTTTTAATGTATTGCTGCATGTTTTACTTACTAAAATTCAGTTTGACCAAAACTGTACTCTGTTTACCAGAACTCAACTATCCCTTTAACTTTAGAAACAAAAACCTGCACCATTACGGTCCAAAGTAATAGTTATAACTTCACCATGCTCGAAAAGTATACACAATTCTAAACGATTAAGTACAACCCCTGTTATCATTCTAAAAGAGTCGGGCGCTATTTAAAAAAATCAATGGTTTTATCCTTTTTTCATACAAAATTGTGCATTTAATGTTTGTTAAAATAATAATTCAATATATCTTTATAGATATTTTAAGCCGTTTCTGAACCGATTTTGATCAAATAAAGTTTATTCTGTCATTAAAATTGTTCTTTCGAATTTGACAGTCAGTTTTTCATTATCTCACAAAAAAATATCGGGGGGCACTTCGGGAAATACCGGCCTACTGTATAGTACCGCATTGAATCGCGCTGGGCAGTAATTACGTACCTATTCCTTGCACATCATAGCACAGTGTGCAGCCTACCACATCCTACTGTGTCAAACTGCGTTTTCTTTTGTCTAGCAGTACATGCAGTGGTACAGCGGCGGTGTATATATTTTTTTCTAATCAACAAGTTATCGTCAAAATATTGAATTTAAAATCTCTGTAACTTTCAACAAGATTTGTGATTTACTCTATTATACAGAATTTACACTTTATTCCGTATTATCAATAAGACCACGCGATGCCTATATTCAGATATTATGGTGATATAAGTAACGAGTCTCTTTAGTTAGTTGAAATGATTACCTTTCTGAATAAGTTATGAATCAATGCGAGCAGCGGAAATTAATGTATCAGATAAATAGACAGACCGCTAAATATCCAATTATTTAATTGAGGAGTTTGCCTCTGTTTTTATTCAATTCCATATTACACGATTACAAAGCAAACCGCCGTAGTTCGGGTAATTATGGTAATGGCTGGCAAATAGCAAGGGTACAACCGTGGACTTATACTTATCATTGTATACAAATGTGTGGGTACAAATGGCATGATTAATTCATGTTCTTTCGAATTTGACAGTCAGTTTTTCATAATCTCACAAACAAATATCGGGGGCACTTTGGGAAATACTAATACTCAACACTACCTTTAATTGATATTTGGAGGAAAAGAAATCCACAAAAAAGACAATTTACTTTTAGACAAACATGTCCTTTGGTTCAGACAAGATAAGACTATTTGTTTATTTCGTCTAAATTAGAAAAGGAGATTAAGGATTGTGATAATTTAGTATCAATTACCCCAGATCACTCTGGTATTAGACTACAAATGAGAACTCGTGAGATAATGTTGTATATGGTAAATCGTATTGGAAATGTAATAACAGTTTATGTATGGAAAAAGAATTTGTTAATGAAATTAACTGTAAGATTAGAGATATTAGAAACAAATTGGCGTCACCAAATATTATATAAAATTATGTTTTGGGATTTTATGAAAATTCAATTAAGGGAATCTATTATGAGCTATTTATGTGAGCAGGATAAAATAAGAAGGGCTCAGATTAAAAGGTGGAAAAGGAAATTATGGACATGGAAACACAATTGTTCATTACACCCCTTAGAATGTTAAGTGATGAGATTGCAATAAAACAAAATGAATTACAAAATTACATGAGTATTCTCGTCAAGGAATAAGGGGGCGATCTCGAGCACCATTGGGTGAGGAAGAAGAAGAAAATATACAATATATTGAACAACTTTTGAAATCTGATAAGATTTTCCTCTTATCAGATTTAATAATACCGTTAGCTGTTAAATGAAGATTAACTTATATTGAATGCAGTTCACCCACTTACACAATGGTACATTGTATTGGCATTAAGATCTTTGCACCATGTAAGTGGTAAGTAACCAGAGCAGCTGTGCACTTTAATGAAGAAGGACCCCTTTATTATTAGAGACCACTGCAAAATGTGTTCTTATAATATTTGTAAATTATGTGTTGTGCGTTGTTATTTTTGGGAGATATTTTGTAGGTTTTGGCATTAACGAGAACACAAGCATTGATGAAATATCCTTTGTTGGGTACAGTGGTTCTGGTTGATTGTCAAGCTATTAACATATGCGGGCATAATCAGATTGCTAGGTTTTTAGAGTAGATTACCAATGATTGACGCTCATTTTTGATTTTTTTTTTTTTTTTTTTTTTTTTTGGGGGGGGGGGGCTATGTTTTATATTAGTTGTTCAATATATTGTATATTTAAGTAATGTTAGTAGAGAAATATATAATCATAACGAGGAAGTAGTAACCATGGGCGTAGATACTTACGTTATACCTATTCATCAGGGGGGGGGGGGGGGGGGTGAATGAGTAGATTATCCCCCCCCCCCTGTTAGATGGGTATCAATGACAGATCTACGCCCATGGTAGTAACTAATAATAAAGACATTTTAAAGGTGGTTCGAATTTTTTAATGAAAATTTGTACGCATCTTCTTCTTCTTCTTTCGTTTTGGTACAGTCCACCAGTGCGGTGTATTTTCGTACCTTGTGCATATGTACAGTGTGGTGCTCTGTGACCGCTATGTGATGCTAACTACATGTGCAAGTAAAAAATCTTGTGCGCTCTAATGAATTTGGATCCTCTGCACCTCCTGTTTAAAATGGTAAGGCGAGGTGCATATGGTGGATTCTGATGTCATGTCCGATGTCATTCAGCGGACATAAAAATGCCGTCGCAAATAAAACGTCGCGCCAAAATCGCCCCAAAAGTGATAGAAATTTAAGAAGTCGTTATAGGGTAGAGAAATTAATGTCGGGCCGATGTCAATAAACCTACAGTGATATGACATCTCAAATATGACATTAGGCCAATGTTGTACCGATGTTGGTAATTTCAGAGGTCGGTAAATGGTTGCGAAACCGATGTCGGGCTCATAATATAAATGAAACATATATATGACGTCTCAAATATAACGTTTGGACAATGTTGTACCGATGTCGCTACTAATAGCTAGTTAAGAGGTTTGTGAATGATTGGACAATTGATCTCGGGCTGATGACGCCATTTATCCCACATAAATATGACATCTTATATTCAACGTCAGCCCGATATTGTGCCGATGGTCGAACTGGTAGCAATTTAAGAGATTGGCAAATGGTCATTAATTCGATGTTGTGCCGATGACATTAATCCGACATGAATATGACATCTCAAATATGACGTCCAGCCGATATTGTGCCGATGTTAGATCTCATAACAATTTAAGAGGTCGGTCAAAAGATGTTAAATCGATGTTAGTCCGAGGTCGTCAATTAGACATACATGTACATATGACATCTCAAATATGACGTCAGGCAGATATCGCACCGATGTCAGAACTGGCAACAGTAAATTAAGTAGGCAATTGGTCAGTTAAATCGATATTGTGCCGATGTCAATAATCCGACATGAACATGTCATCACATGAATGACGTCAGGCTAATATCGCGCCGATGAATGAACGTGAAGCAACTTAAGAGGTTGGTAAATGGTAGTAAAACTGATGTAGGGATAATGTTGTTAATTACACATGAACACGACAGGCCGATGTCTCGCCGATGTCAAAACTGGCATCAATGAAATAAGTCCGCAAATGGTAAATTAAATCAATGTTGCGCCGATGTCAATAATCCGACATGAATATAACATCTCATGAATGACGTCGGTCTAAATTGCGCAGATGTTGGGACTGAAGACAATTCAAGAGGTCGTTAAGAGGTTGTGAAATTCATGTCGGGACAATTTTATTAATCGAACATACCCAGCTAGCCACCTGACGTTGGGCCGATGTCGGAATTTGGTTGCCGGATGTCGGCATATCGCCGTTGGCTCGAGGTTAAAATGTCCGCCAGCCCAACATCGTCACGACGTCATTTTTGTGATATATTGGCATAACGTCATTTTCCGACAATGGCCCAACATCATCTCATGACATGATGTTGGGCCATTGTCGGAAAATGACCTTATGCCAATATATCACAAAAATGACGTCGTGACGATGTTGGGCTGGCGGACATTTTAACCTCGAGCCAACGGCGATATGCCGACATCCGGCAACCAAATTCCGACATCGGCCCAACGTCAGGTGGCTAGCTGGGTAAATACGACATCTGAAAAATGACGTTGGGAAATAATCGCACTGATGTCGGAACTGATATCAATTTAACAGGTCGGTAAAAGGTTTTACATCGCTGTCAGACGGATGTCATCAATTAGACATAATTATGACAACTCAAATATAACACAGCGGCAATATTGCGCCGATGTCTGATTTTAAGAGGTCGGTAAACTGTTGTAAAAGTGATGTCGGGCCAATAATAGTGATTGGACACAGATATGGCATCTCCAATATGACCGTGGGCCAATATCGCACCGATGCCTGAACTGAAATCAAATTATCAGGTCGGTAAAAGGTTGTGAAATATATGTTGGGCTGATCTCATTAATCCTACATAAATATGACATCTGAAATATGACGTCGGCCTAAAATCGCGTCGATGTTGGAACTGGTAGCAATGTAAGAGGTCGGAAAAAGGTTGTAAAATTCATATCGGGCCAATGTTATTAAAGGGAGAGATCCACTTTTGCAAGCCAAAATTCAAAAGTTGCGAGGTTATTGTCTTATATGAAAGGAAATGTCATTTAATAGCATGCCTGAAAAAATTAGGGCTTGAAATCTCTTTTTCGTGGAGTTATAGACCTAACACTGAATAAACTGAGGGACGTCGGTTAATTAGGTACCTAAGTATTTTCGGCCGGTGAGTAAGTTCGTACATAGATTTCACGGAGTGCCAGATCGGTATGCATGACCCCTACGTGACCCGCGCTAGCTACGTGACTCGCGCATAAGTACTAATGTGTGAGCGTTTACCAAGCAAAATACCCAAACATCGCTTAAACTGACTACATGTAATTATATATTCTTTCTTTTTGAGATCTTTTTCCGTGACATACGTTAAAAAATGTCGGCTTCACAATACCTTTACGAGAATTAGTACTATATTGTTGTAATATTATGCTAAATCATTTGAACTCCTTTATTGACCGATATATAGTTTAAATGGAGGGACGCATTCGTTTTTCATTCGTAGAATCCAAATTAGAGGGCTGTTCGCTCTGATTTTTTTTTTGCGTGTTACATTGATCCCCATCCGTCAACTGAAAGCTGTTCAGACGTTTTGTAAAAGTGGACCTGTCCCTTTAAGTTATGTAATATTTAGGTCCAATTGATAACATTGGCCTAATATCTATTTTACAACCTTTTACCAACCTGTTAAATTGCTACAAGTTCCAACATTGGCGCGATATAAGCGTGCCGTAATATTTATGATGTACGAATCATGTCGGATCATTAACATTGGCTCAATATCGATATAGTGACTATTTGCCTAGTCGTTTCAGTGCTCCCAATTCTGACATTTGCAAGAGATCGGTGTGACGTCGTACTTGTGATGTTATATTGATGTTTGATTAATAACCTTGGCCCGACATCAATTTAACAACCTTTGACCAACCTATTGAATTGCTACCATTTGCAATATCAGCGCGATATTAAAGGGTACCAACACCCAAAAATAATATTCTTTCTAAAGAAAGGTAACATCTTTAGTATTTCATTCCATCAACAAGTTCACAAAAATATGTTTCCAGAAAGAAAGAAAAATAATTGGAAAACGCATCACCATTCTAAATCATGCGTTCATGCGGTCTGAATTGCGACTACTAATGTGTGCAGAGCGAACGAATCGCCCGGGAATCTATTGTCTACAAACGTACGCGTGAATTATAGCATTGGCGCACTCGCAAATGGTTGGCCCGTATGGAACCAGGAAATAGTAGTGGTTCCATAAGTGGTGGAAATTAATTGCTTTGTTTATGAATTACACAACCCTTTGCAAAATGTTGGGTATCTATTTGATATCACAAAACGGTACAAAAACATATAATAATGTGTTGTTCTTTGCCTGGTGGTCCCCTTTAACCCGACGTTCATATAGGAGATGTCATATTCATATCGGATTATTGACATCGGCACAACATCGATGTAGTGACCATTTGCCGACTTTTTGCCGACTTGTTTCATTGCTGCCAATTCTGATATCGGCAGGATATAAGTGTGACGTCATAATTGAGATGTTATATAGATGTTCAATTTATAACATCGGTGCGACATCGATTTTACAACCATGTACCCACCTTTTAAATTGCTACCAGTTCCAACATCGGCACAATATCGGACTGACGTCATTATTTGAGATTTATGTAGGATTAATTGCGTCAGACTACTAATGTGTGCAGAGCGAACGAATCGCCCGGGAATCTATTGTCTACAAACGTACGCGTGAATTATAGCATTGGCGCACTCGCAAATGGTTGGCCCGTATGGAACCAGGAAATAGTAGTGGTTCCATAAGTGGTGGAAATTAATTGCTTTGTTTATGAATTACACAACCCTTTGCAAAATGTTGGGTATCTATTTGATATCACAAAACGGTACAAAACATATAATAATGTGTTGTTCTTTGCCTGGTGGTCCCCTTTAACCCGACGTTCATATAGGAGATGTCATATTCATATCGGATTATTGACATCGGCACAACATCGATGTAGTGACCATTTGCCGACTTTTTGCCGACTTGTTTCATTGCTGCCAATTCTGATATCGGCAGGATATAAGTGTGACGTCATAATTGAGATGTTATATAGATGTTCAATTTATAACATCGGTGCGACATCGATTTTACAACCATGTACCCACCTTTTAAATTGCTACCAGTTCCAACATCGGCACAATATCGGACTGACGTCATTATTTGAGATTTATGTAGGATTAATTGCGTCAGACTACTAATGTGTGCAGAGCGAACGAATCGCCCGGGAATCTATTGTCTACAAACGTACGCGTGAATTATAGCATTGGCGCACTCGCAAATGGTTGGCCCGTATGGAACCAGGAAATAGTAGTGGTTCCATAAGTGGTGGAAATGAATTGCTTTGTTTATGAATTACACAACCCTTTGCAAAATGTTGGGTATCTATTTGATATCACAAAACGGTACAAAAACATATAATAATGTGTTGTTCTTTGCCTGGTGGTCCCCTTTAACCCGACGTTCATATAGGAGATGTCATATTCATATCGGATTATTGACATCGGCACAACATCGATGTAGTGACCATTTGCCGACTTTTTGCCGACTTGTTTCATTGCTGCCAATTCTGATATCGGCAGGATATAAGTGTGACGTCATAATTGAGATGTTATATAGATGTTCAATTTATAACATCGGTGCGACATCGATTTTACAACCATGTACCCACCTTTTAAATTGCTACCAGTTCCAACATCGGCACAATATCGGACTGACGTCATTATTTGAGATTTATGTAGGATTAATTGCGTCAGACTACTAATGTGTGCAGAGCGAACGAATCGCCCGGGAATCTATTGTCTACAAACGTACGCGTGAATTATAGCATTGGCGCACTCGCAAATGGTTGGCCCGTATGGAACCAGGAAATAGTAGTGGTTCCATAAGTGGTGGAAATTAATTGCTTTGTTTATGAATTACACAACCCTTTGCAAAATGTTGGGTATCTATTTGATATCACAAAACGGTACAAAACATATAATAATGTGTTGTTCTTTGCCTGGTGGTCCCCTTTAACCCGACGTTCATATAGGAGATGTCATATTCATATCGGATTATTGACATCGGCACAACATCGATGTAGTGACCATTTGCCGACTTTTTGCCGACTTGTTTCATTGCTGCCAATTCTGATATCGGCAGGATATAAGTGTGACGTCATAATTGAGATGTTATATAGATGTTCAATTTATAACATCGGTGCGACATCGATTTTACAACCATGTACCCACCTTTTAAATTGCTACCAGTTCCAACATCGGCACAATATCGGACTGACGTCATTATTTGAGATTTATGTAGGATTAATTGCGTCAGACTACTAATGTGTGCAGAGCGAACGAATCGCCCGGGAATCTATTGTCTACAAACGTACGCGTGAATTATAGCATTGGCGCACTCGCAAATGGTTGGCCCGTATGGAACCAGGAAATAGTAGTGGTTCCATAAGTGGTGGAAATTAATTGCTTTGTTTATGAATTACACAACCCTTTGCAAAATGTTGGGTATCTATTTGATATCACAAAACGGTACAAAACATATAATAATGTGTTGTTCTTTGCCTGGTGGTCCCCTTTAACCCGACGTTCATATAGGAGATGTCATATTCATATCGGATTATTGACATCGGCACAACATCGATGTAGTGACCATTTGCCGACTTTTTGCCGACTTGTTTCATTGCTGCCAATTCTGATATCGGCAGGATATAAGTGTGACGTCATAATTGAGATGTTATATAGATGTTCAATTTATAACATCGGTGCGACATCGATTTTACAACCATGTACCCACCTTTTAAATTGCTACCAGTTCCAACATCGGCACAATATCGGACTGACGTCATTATTTGAGATTTATGTAGGATTAATTGCGTCAGCCCGACATGTATTTCACAACCATATCGACCTGTTAAATTGCTATCAGTTCCGACATCGGTGCGATATTAGCCCGACGTATTATTTAAAATGTCATATTCATGTCGTATTGTTAACATCGAACCAACATCGATTTAGTGACCATTTGCCAACTCGTTTCATTGCTGCCAATTCTGACATTGGCAGTATATCGCTTTGGCGTCATCATTGAGATGTCATATTCATATCTAATCATTGACATCGGCACAACATCAAATTAATGACCATTTGCCGAGTTGTTTCATTGCTGCAAGTTCTTACGTCGGCGGGATATCGGCCTGACATCATATTGTAGATATCATATTGACGTCCAATTAATAACATTGGCCCGACATTCATTTTACAACCATTTAGCGACCTCTTAAATTGATACCAGTTCCAACATCGGCGCGATATTAGGACGACGTCATATTGGAGAGGTTATATTCATGTCGGATTATTGACATCGCCGCAACATCAATTTAATGACCATTTGCCGAGTTGTTTCATTGCTGCAAGTTTTTACGTCGGCGGGATATCGGCCTGACATCATATTGTAGATATCATATTGATGTCTAATTAATAACATTGGCCCTACATCAATTGTACAACCATTTACCGACCTCTTAAATTGCTACCAGTTCCAACATCGGCGCAATATTAGCCCGACGTCATATCGGACATGTCATACTCATGTCGGAGTATTGACATCGGCTGAACATCAATTTCATGACTATTTGCCGACTTGTGTCATTGCTGCCAATTCTGGCATCGGCGCGATATCGGCTTGACGTCATATTTGTGATGTCATATTGATGTCCAATTGAAAACATCGGCCCGAACTTAATTTCACATCCATTTACCGACCTCTTAAATTGCTATTTTACCGACATAAGTATAACATTGTTCTAATGTCATATTTGAGATGTCATATTCCTGTTCGATTATTGACATCGGCCCGACATTAATTGTACAATCCTTTACCGACCTCTTGAATTGCTCTCAGTTTCGACATTGGCGCGAGATTTGCGCGACGTGTTATTTGAGACGTAATTTTTATGTCACCATAATGATATCGGCCCGACATTCAATTGCAACCATTTCGCGACTTTTTGCATTGCTAAAACCTCCGACGTAAATTCGACATTGGCGTAATGTTAGGGCGACATCAGTCTGCCGACCGCGATATGCCGACAACCTGCCGACAACTGCCGACATCGGTACAACGTCAGGTGGCTCGCTGGGTAGTTACTAGTTCCCTTTAATTCTCGTGCTGTGTTTACAATTTTGTCATATTTAGATAAAGCATGCGATGGTTGCTTAGTGATTGCATTGTGTATCAATGTGTTATTTCACACTGCAATAAGTACTTCTTTATTCCATTGATTGTGTTTTATTATTTATCCATGCAGGTCTATGCAAACGTGATATGGATTATTGCTGCCCTCGCTTTCTCAAACAGTAAGTTTATTGAACTGTATTCTACACATGCATATATTGTTCTTACTTGTTCGCTATATTTATCATGAACAATCAATCATCAACATTCACCATCCGCCGCCGCTCCGTACTAAAATATTGAGGGTGAAGGCCCGATCGGATCACATATCACCGGATAGCATTAGGGGGACAAGTAACATTGTCCAAACCCTCAAAATCCAATTGGAATTATAGCGGTTCCCTCATACCTTGTCGTATTTGTTTAAACAATGAAGGCATGGGATAGGTTTCTTTTTTTTCAAATTTCCCTATCGTTAAAAAGATTGTTACGATTGAAGTGTTTAGATGTTAAATCATCCACTGGACCGCGAAAACCGTGTACAAAGTGAATGCAATGAGCAAGTGAATATCACTTTGTATTTTCGCTCATTACTCGGCCATATAACTTCTATTTAACTTGAATTGTTCACCCAATACCCAGTGGACATATCAGGTAACAACCATACAGGGCGTATCAAAAAAAGCGTTACACTTTTGAAAAATCTGTCAAAATTACATTTCAAAATATTTTGAAGATTTTTTCATGTTGATAGATGCCCAATGGTCTCATCTATCAAGTGCCACTAACAAAGCAAATTGTAATTCACGCTTGGGCGAACACTGACTGTTTTTGTCCAGAGTGTGAAAAATGGCTTGCGCCAAATTGAAAGAAGAGGGAAAATTAAACCAGCAGTCAATAAATTGCTCCTTTGCATACATTTATGATTATGTTATGATCATAGGCGTACCCAGGGGGAGGGGTCACCCCCCCCCCCCTTTTTAGACCAAACAAGTTTGGGGGGTTTAACCCCCCCCCCCCCCCATGTCAAATTTTAACTGTTCTCGACCGTCATTTTCGATGGTCTGTCTCGACCTCAAAAAGTGTGAAAAACTGTGGTCCCGGCCTCGAAAATGTCAAATTTTCCACGACCACCCCCCCCCCCCCCCCCCCCCCCCCACCCCCCGCCCTCGCTTACAGGATTCTCAACCACTTGGTCTTGTGGCCGGACCTGGCCTCGGTCTCGAAAATGCCAAAAATGTTCGGTCTCGCCTGCAAACATTTTCTACGACTACCACCGGTCTCCATCCCCCATCCCCCACCCCCCACCCCTGCTTACCAGATTCTCAACCACTGGGTCTTGGTCTTGGTCTCGAAAATTGTGCAACGGACCTGACCACGGTCTTGAAAATGTCGAAAATTCGCAGTCTCGGCTGCGAAAATTGTCTAATACACCCCCCCCCCCCCCCCCCCCCCCATCCCCCTCACCCGCTTACCGGATTCTCAACCACTGGGTCTTGGTATCGGCCTTGAAATTTGTGCACCAGATCTGGTCTTGGTCTTGAACATTTTGCAGGTACTTCGTCTCGGCTTTGAAAATGTTCTACGACTCCACCCCCCCCCCCCCCCCTCCCCCCCTCCGGCTGACAGAAATTTGTTTCTGAACCCCCCCCCCCCCTTGAAAAATCCTGGGTACGCCACTGGTACCTACTGGTCATGCTAGTCGAGGCATTATCTGGCAGAGAGCAATTTATTTGAATGGGAGTACTTATTCGGACTGCTGGTTTAATTTTCCCTTTTCTTTCAATTTGGCGCAAGCCATTTTTCACATTCTGGACAAAAACAGTCAGTGTTCACCCAAGCGTGAATGAAAATTTGCTTTGTTAGTGGCACTTGATAGATGAGACCACTGGGCATCTATCGACATGAAAAGATCTTCAAAATATTTTGAAATGTAATTTTGACAGAATTTTCAAAATTGTAACGCTTTTTTTATACGCCCTGTATAGTGTATCAGCCAATCATTACTTTTTGCAGATGTCAACAAAGTTACTAGATCCCTTTAATGGATACCCGACGGAGAGTAAACGTTTTCTATACGTTCGTCTCCGTTCATATGCGTTTCTTATCCGTTCCTTGTTAGGCGATGTACGTTGTTCTATCCGGCGAAATGTTTTGTGCGTGAAGCAGTGGAAACGATTCACATCACCGAATAATAAATTTTGATTTTACAAATGTTCAATTCGTCGGGCATCTCGTTATGATATCTGATGATAAATAAGCGGGCCTTTAATACCCAGTCAATTATCACCGGGTGTAAACGAATTGTTTGGCCCAAACATTCATTGGTAATTGAGGTAAAAGTTCAACATTTTTTAACATGTTCTAAAACATATCAACGTTAATTGTAAAAATATATTTATTGTATCATTAGTTTAACCTATTATGAATAAAACATGATTGAAACTGTCAGGTGTCTGAAGAGCGCCCTTTTTTCGAATAAAAACGAATTTGTAATTAATTATGTTTATGATTTTCTGAAATTCTACAATCGCTTTATTATTTTGTTTTTCGCCTCGTCGGCATTTATTTATTACTGCACATTGCATTCAAATTTACAAGTCATATATTTGTTACGATTGCTTTCCAACTAAAGTACATTTGTAATGCATTTGATAGATTATATACAATGTCTTATTTACTTCTTCAGAAAGACAATCATTTACATGTATATGCATGCGTGAGTAAATCTCTTTTAAGAACATAAACCATAAACTATTTCTCCTCTCATCTTTTCCAAGGTTGTTTCGAATGACTATCAATTTATAAATACTCCAAAAAGTTAAAGTTAGAATATCATTGATTGTATTGTTTGTATTTACTTTCAATAAAGTTAATGTGTTAATTTCTACGTGGATGTTATAAACATATTTCACAATCTGTGTTAACTTTTTAACATCTGTGTTGCAAATTTTCATTACAAATAATGATCTTTTCACGACAATCAAATTATAAATTATCTTCAAGTTAAATTGTTCCAGTTTGTTTTCCTTAATATCAATGATGTTCCGTTTCTAAACTTGCTTCCAATCAACATCAATGTCTAACGTATTTGTCCAGTATGATAGAACTTTATTTACAATTCTCTTTTTAACAGTACAACATAAATTATTTACTCGAAAAACTCTCGATGGTTCTTTCTTTTCCACTAATAATGACTTTGTGTATATCTGGACAAATATGTCCTTTTAAGTTGTTTATCCATTGTTTCAGTATTGCTTTATTTAATTTAAAATATTCACACATTACAATTACTTTTGAAGTTTTATTACACATATTGTTTATCAAATAATGTTTTCATTTCAATAAAATGTCCATTAATACAAATATTGTTTAAAAAAGTGATGCCGCTTGAGCACCATTTCTTAAAATAGAAGGATTAATTTTGAAAAATATACTATGATTATCTATCATACCATAAAACTTGTTGATCTAAATCAATACTATTATAATGTTTATTTTTCATATTCAACGTAACCCATGCTTTCATAATTTTTACATACAATTCTGGTATTTTTCGAACAAAATTTGTATTAAGCATAGTTATATCAATATAACAATTTAAAAGCAATTTTAGCCCTCCAATAGACTAAAAGTAAACATATGACATCTCTTTTCAGTATCCTATATTTTACCTTAATTATCATTTTAATTTGAATGTTTTGAGAATAAGAACTTTACCATCGAGTGAGAGGTTTCTCTTTTTCAAATTATCTACAATTCTTTGAAACTTGTGTAATTTTGTTTCCCAATTCATTTTAAAAACCAAATCTTGATTAGTACCTCTATAAATGTATCAATATATTAAACACGTCCATGGAACACCATAATTATACAAATCCCATCTATTTTGTTTTGGGAACTGCAACCTTTTCAAATAATGCTAATTCTTCTCATATATACGGATGAAATAGACATTGAGTTAAAGGGATCTAGTAACTTTGTTGACATGTGCAAAAAGTGATGAATGGTTGATGCAATGTATATTGTTGTTATCTCATATGTCCACAGGGTACTGTGTGAACATTTCAAGTCAAATGGACATTGCATGGCCAAGTAATGAGCGAAAATGCAAAGTGATAGTCACTAACTCACTGCACTCACTTTGTACACGGTAAGAAAAACTCTGGGGGAGTTTTTCTTATCTGAATACTTCGATCGTACATATCTTTGTAACGAAAGGGAAATTTGAAAAACCGAAACCTGTCCCATGATTTTATTGGTAATACGAACACAACAAGGTATGAGGGAACCGCTAGAATTAAAATTTTATTTTGAGGATTTGGACAATGTTACTAAGTCCCTTTAAGTTTTATTTTGGGGGCATAACATGGTATCAACATCATTACAATTTACATGCAATGAAAATGTAGTTGTTATGCAAATTTCTGGCCTAACTTGTATATTATGACGTCACAAAGTCAACTAGTCACCTAAAGTATAAAGCTTTATCCTTGAACATTTTCAACCTTTTCCTAAACAAAAGAATGAAAACATAGACGTTATTGTATCTAAATTATATTAATGAATGAAATATCGAATAATGTTTTTCCAAAATGGCTACCGTAATTTGCATAAAATTGCATGAGATGATACGGAGAGAAAATATTAATGTTGTCATCACATTTGAATGTCTTTTACTCTGCGTTCTGATATAGAGACATTGATACAAATTTTATTTGGGGGGTATAATATAGTATTATCATCATTATATGTAATCAAATTAAGTTGTTTTTATGCATATTTCTGGCATAATTTGCATATTGTGACGTCACAAATTCAAGTGGTCACCTCATGCATAGTTTGATCACGATCCCTGACCCTTACAACATCAAAATAGTGACACTTTTTGTTCATATATCTTATTTGCTTTAAAATTTGCATAAGACAATGCGGAGAGAAGGTATAACTATAAATGTTATCACATTTATATGTATTCCACTCTGCGTTTCTGATATATAGATATTGACTAACACTTTATTTTCGGGTATATCATGATATAATCATCAATATATGTAAAGGAAATGAAGTTTTATGCAAATTTATGGCTAACTTGCATATCATGACGTCACAAAGTCAACTGTCACCACAAGAATAATTTTAACATTATCCTTAACCCTTACAACATGGAAATAGACACAATTTGTTTGTAATTGTATCTTAACTGATGGATGAAATATCAAAGATAACATTTCTACAAAATGGCTTCCCTAATTTGCATAAATTTGCATAAAACGATGCGGAGAGAAGTTATAACTATTGTTATCACATTTATATGTATTCCACTCTGCGTTTCCGATATATAGATAGTGACTAACGTTTTATGTTCGGGTATATCATGATATAATCATCAATATATGTAAAGGAAATGTAGTTTTATGCAAATTTATGGCGAATTTGCATATCATGACGTCACAAAGTCAACTGTCAATTGTAATTGTGCAGTATCTTAACTCATGGATGAACTATCAAAGATAACATTTCTTTCCAAAATGGCTTCCATAATTTGCATAAATTTGCATACATTTGCATGCAAGTTTTATAATGGGGACACTTGTTGATTCTGTGAACATATCTTATAATTTGATACGTCTTTTTTCAACATAATATGATCTTTAAAGGAGACGTCCGGACGATTTTTATAAAATTCTACCATTTTTTTCTACCAATTTTCAATGTGAAATTTGCAACATCGGAAATGAAAAAAAAAATCTAGAAAATTGCCCAATGTTAGTGTAAAAGTACATATTTTACCGTATGAGTGGTTATTTTCGCAAAATTATCGACTTGTTTGACAAATTGAGAGACGCAAATTGAACATCGGAAAAAAAACCTGTCAATTGAATGATACGGAACACGCACTAGAAGGTCTGCCAGAGTTTCGGCAGGCCTCGCGCTGCGAGAGAGGTAGCTAGCTAGCCGCGCGCCAACTGCCTTGCATGCACTCTTAAAAAGTGCCGAAAAGGAACGAAAATGCAAGATTATCACGATCGCACCTATTCTAGACTATCTCTTATTTTACTTACATGTTTTGCAAGGCTTTTAAAACAAATGCGAGAACAATTACCTGCAAAAACGGCAAAATAAAATGCGCTGATAATCTCCCGATAATTTCCTAACTCGCTCGGACCAGATGAACTGAACCTAGCGCTCTTTTGTTGCCAATTTGCGAATGGCGTAGACTACGTGTATGATACGCATACTACACGTTATATGATATCGCAGCCCAGAAATTGGCAACGTTCGCAAACGATCCGATGTTCTGCCATGTTCAATCGCTTAGTAAAAGTCTCGCTCGCGTAGCAAGCGCTTGAGTTTTGAATGTTTTACTTCGGGAAAAGTAATGTTTTGCTGAAAACTGAGGTAATTCTGAATGTTCTGTAACTATATTTCCGTAAATATTGTTACATTAATCCAGCAAAGCATCGATACTTGTCATTTTATTGCCGTATAAAAAAAAGAATTTGAGCGCGAAACACTGCATTTTTGCAGACCGTTTTATGAGATTCGATCGGATAAAGCCGCCGAGCAGCAGCGGTCCAGCTGCCTGTGCTGCGCTGGCGGGCGGCCGGACGACCGCGGGCTGCAAATTTTGCGGCAGAGGGCTGATGAAAGTGAGGCTGCTACGTCATGCGCAATGCATCCTGGGACAGATTCTACTCGAGGCTGCTCGCGGCCGATTCGAACAAGAAGAATTACCTTATTTTTTCGAAAACTGATTGTGAATGATTCTGATGGTCTTTTCTCATCGGGAAAAAGGTTATAGACTGCTAAAATATTGTACTTTCCCATGGAAACTGCTGAAAATCGTCCGGACGTCCCCTTTAAGGAGATGCGCTTACATTACACCCTTCATAGACTTATGCACCCTTCAACACAGTACGCTATAGGGAATGCCCTTTCATTTGCCGAAATTCACCTCACTTTGCGAATGGAAAAGGGGCGCGCGCGATCTTGCCCTTTTAATTGCCGAAATCGCGCAGTTCGGCGATTTTGCCCTTTGATTATCGGAGATTATCTCCGGGATTCGGGCAAATCTGGAAAATTTAAAAACATTATTGGATAAGTATTTTGATACTCTTTCCGAATATGGAAGAAAAAAAAGAAAAAAACCGATATTTTTCGATACTATCGCCCATATTGCCCTTTCATTTGCCGACCAACGAATTTAAAGCTGAAATCCTAGAGAATTCAAAACACTAAAAATCTCAATTTTGATATTCCCGATGAATTACCTGAAGTGACAGAGCCAGTCACATATTTCTTAGATCAAAATAAGAAAACTGATCCAAAGAGACACTCTGTATCTTTGCAAATTAGGCCTAAATTCCATAATTTATGCAAATGTATTCATAGGAATGGGATATCTATAAAAAAAAAAAGTGTATTTATTGATATATTTGAAAGATCATATTCCTTGGATCAAAAGAAGAAAATTTATCCAGAGAGACAATCTGTGTCTATGCAAATTAGGCCTAATTTTTTATCCAAGGAATATGATATCTCAAATATGTCAATAAAAACACCATTTATATAGATTTTATTTTGTTTTGCCTCAGCCGAGGAACTTTATTTCATAAAATAATCAGGGTACAAAATAGCAAACCAATTCATGAATTATACATGTTGTTCAAATCGTCTTTGTATTTTTTTCTTTTTTTCTCTTTTTATAAATATTAATGAATTAATTAATGAATACATTAGAATAAATTATAGAAATTAGGCCTAATTTGCATTGATACAGAGTGTCTCTTTGGATGAATTTTCTTCTTTTGATCCAAGGAATGCGTGTGCCAAGTAAAACAATCTTACCCCAAATTGCCGTGAACACCCATATTTTTGGCCCTTAACAACACGAACAGATTTAACGGTATGAAGTGAACAAATAAATTAATTGATGGTATTGGTAGTTATCTATTTCCGCTTGGTCACGGACATATCTGAAGTTAGATTTCCTTATTTTGGTATTGATACACAGGTTGCCTTTGCGACGAGTGCGACCGTTCCATCCGGTGTTCCAACATCACACTTCCCGGAGGCAAGGTTGTGCGTCTAGTTCCCAAGACTGCGACTTCGAGGGGAAAACGCATCCCGGTCTTGGCCCAGACCGGCCAGGTCAATCTGATTTGCTCTTTACCAGGTTCGTACTGATCGTACTGATATTTCTTAAATTCAACAAAAATCAAGTTGAATTTTCCACACTTCTATTAAATTATGTTGTTTTGCTTATTATATCAACATCATAATAACATGTTTTTTTTTCAAATGTGGCCTTCAAATGTAAAGTATCGAGATATTTAGGATTCTTGATCATTGTTCTATTTCTATGGAAATATCATGTTTTATTAATTATACTTTGAAAATAAATTGATATTTGATTGAAGTCTCAAATATCTTTTTGGGAAAAAATATTATACATAGTCAATAGATCAATGTAATTAGTCACTAAATGAAAAGCAGAGAAAATTATGAAAACAAATTAAATTGACTTCGTCAATGCAGGATTTCTCACCCCTTTTTCATGTTTGTAATATTTTGATAACATATTGCATAATGTAACAATTATCAGAATATCCGAATCAATTTAAGGAAATTTCATAATCGAAATTGTTTTTTTACACTAACTTCTTGTCTAACTCAACTAAGATAAATGGAACCTGGATCATAACGTGCCAAGCTCACATTTTTGTGAGTTACAATGCACACAAATGCCATAGAGCATTAAAATCCCTGGCACGTTAAGAGTTGAATTAAAGTTTTAAGGGAATGTACCAGCATGTTTGCTTAATTATATGAGAATCTCATTTCAAAATGACTTTGTATAAAAAAATCAGGGCCCAGCATGAAATCGATAATGGAATACCTGAAAAATGACACGCCCTTTGTTTAAGAAAGAGCATGTTTGCATGGAAATGATACGACAATCTAATTTAAAGCACCGTGGCCCAGATTTTTGAAATCCCGCTAGCTCAATGTAATTTGTTATGACATGGCTAAATAAAAAAAAAACGGTTAAGTCATAACGTAATGCTCATACAGACAACCCTAGTTCGGAACCTGGATATTGCTTTTTGATCGCTATATAGTATGATCCGAAATGGACTTAAAGGGACTTAGTAACATTATCCAAATCCTTTAAATACAATTTGAATTCTAGCCACTCCCTCATACCTTGTTGTATTCGTATTCACAATAAAATGATGGGACAGGTTTCGGCGTAAATTTACGACAGTCTAGGCGAACGCTAGACCTTTCGCAATAACGCAGTCGCAGGGACATTCACGCATGTGAGACTTTCAGACCACTGGTGGTATGAGGATGATATGTTTTCCGAATCGCAACTAATAATGTAAAATACTGGTTTCGGCAGACCTCACAATAAAACATTAATCATCAACTGGTAAAGTATAATAAGGAGTGTTTAAGGACACAACTCACAAATGATGATAACTATCTGACTACAGCATGTAAGAGCCTATATCAGTCACCAATTAAAGGTAGTACCTCCTTGCTCTCACGATCCTAACTGTGAATTGAGCGTGTGTCGCAAATAATACACGCGTATTCCTATTGGTCGCATTGTACGTTAAAGGGGTAGTACAGTTTTGGTAAGGCTGAACTTTAGTAACCAAACCTGGACAGTAACATTATAAACTAATAGTTATAACTCCACCATGCTCGAAAGGTATACAAACTTACAAACAACTAATTAAAAAGCCCTATATCATTCAAAAAGAGCCATTAAAACACAAGAGGGCGCTTTCTAAAAAGGCATTGGTTTCAACCATTTTTCATACAAAAGTATGCATGTGATGTTTTAGTAAAACAATGATTAAATAGAGAGATCATCAACAACTATTTAAAAAACGCGTTTGAAAATTTGTCGAAAAAGTGCAAAGCATTTTTTAATTTTTTGAAAAAAACATCTAATTATTTGGGCCCCAAATAATTATTAGATCAGATATATTTATTGATATTTCAGCCGTTTCTGGGTCGATTTTGACCAAATAAAGTTTATTCTGCCATTAAAATTGCATGTTCTCTCAAATTCGATACTCAGTTTTTCATTACCTCACCAAAAAATTGTGATGAGCAGCGCCCTCTCTATCAAAACTTAACTACCCCTTTAAGGTTGTGACGTAATGGACTTTATCAATAGAAATGGCACGAACATGTGTGTGACTGTGTGTGGTGGTGGGGGGGGGGGGGGGAGGGTGTGGGGCGTGCATGCTTTTAAAAGGTAGTGTTTACTAGTAAACCCTGTTTCCAACAATGTGTATTACATTTTCACAAGCCTCGAATTTATGACGGGAGGGGCCGAATTTCAATAAACAATAGAAAACAAAATGGACCATTTTTGAAGAAGAATTAATTAATTAATAAAAAGCGGCATCACTTCGCGTGATCCCGCACCTTTCTCTAGAAAAGTCGATTTAATTATCATTTGGATTGGCCCGGATATATAGCTTCTGACTAATGGAGCATTGGAAAGGGTTTCATGGGAACGCCCCCCATTCAAAAGTCTTCGTGGCTTGATGGGTCGAGCACCGGTCTAGCAATCCAGAGATCTCGGGTTCGATTCCCGGCGAAGCTTATTTTTCTTTGCTCATTTTCAATCAAAAAAGCGAAGAATTAAATTATATAAGGTGTGGCCCCCAATATGTGTGCGTGCCTCCCCCCCCCCCCCCCCCCCCCCCCCCCATAATATGTCATCATAAACATTGGTATTGACTGTGAAGAGGGTAATATCATATTTCTCCGAAGCAATATGGCATGCATCGATACGGCGTCATATATTTTTGTCAGAAAGGTATTCGCTAAATAGAAAAGTATCTAGATAAGCCGTCATGGAAAATATATGAATACAATTATAATGCTTATTGACAAAGGGATGTTACCGTTTTGGTTTATAGAGCAATTTGAGAAATAATTTTTTTGTGAGGGGAGGAAAACGCAAATGAAATATTTCGCAAAGCAGTACTTTAAAGACCAGATAAATCAATATAGGTTAAGAAACATTGATGCGTTTCTAAATATATCCAAGTGGAATAAATATGGGGCCCCAGCTTTTATACAATAATGCAAGAAAAAGTGTAGACACATCGACTACAATATACACCGTCTAATGTTTACGGCTGTTAATGAGAATTGCCTCTACAGTTTTGGTAAGGCTGAGCTTTAGTAACCAAAACATGCACAATAACACTACAAACTAATAGATATAAGTCCACCATGCTCGAAAAGTATATATAGCAAATTACAAACGACTAAGTAAAGAGCCTGTTGTCATTCAAAATGAGCCATTAAAATACTTTAGGGCGCTCTCTAAAAAGCATCAGTCTCAATCATTTTCATACAAAATTATGTTGAAATAATAATTAAATAGAGATATCATCAACAACTATTTTAAAACCTCTTTTTGTTGAAAAAGTGTAAGCGTTTTTTTATTTCTTTTTAAAAACCATTAAATATATCTAAGTAGGCCCTAGATTTGTAATGATCGGAAATATGTATTGATATTGCAGCCGTTTCTGAACCGATTTTGATCATGCCATCAAACCTGTATGCCCTTTCAGAACTTTTTCCAAAACTGAACTACCCCTTTAACTTATTAAAGAATATTTATGTATGTGTGAATCATTATTTACTCAAAACATTACCACGTCTTAATTTTACGGCTAGCTGTTATTTATTTGTTTTACTTAGCCTCTGTTATTTACCAATCTCTGAGCATGGTTGTGTGTTCGTTTTATTCTTACTATACAAATTTGACCAGTTTGAACTGAAAAGAGCTATTAAAACAAGCATGCATTATAATCTCCATGTCTATAAACAGCTTGTAGTACTATTAACTATCAACTATCAACGCCTACCCCCCCCCCCCCCCCCCCACGCGCGCACACACACACACACACACACACACACACACATCAAAGAAATTTAACAGATCCCAGGTCGAAAAAACAGTTGAAACCAGTTGAAACCAGTTGGAAATTCAACTGGTTTTTACTGGTTTTAACTGGCATCAAGCGGTAGCAGTTTACATTCCCGGTTCCCAGTAAAGATAAATGGATAGATGGAGCAGTCCAGTTAAAACCAGTTGAAACCAATTCAAAATACCAGTTAGAACCAACTACTTTAACTGGTCTTCTTACTGGTAAGCCTTACTGGATTCTTACTCGATTCCAATTGATTCCAGTTAATTCCAGTGTACCAATTTCCACATTGAAACCAGTTGGCCAACTGGTGGTATCAACTGGTACCAGTTGGCAACTAATATTTTCAACTGTTTTTTCGACCTGGGTTAATATATAAAAAAATAAAAAAATTATAAAAAATTAATAAAAAATGAATAAAAAAACAATAAAACAATTTTCAGACCATGTAATATTTCAATAAATCAGGAAAAATGAATGAAACAAAAGAAAACAAAGATACAGAGAAAACAAGCATTAATTACACGATACTTATAATTTAACAAGTGATAAATGTGATTTATTTATAAAAGAAAAAAGAAAAAACAATTTCCAGACCAGGGCTCGAACCACAGATCCTTAGATCCCCAGCCGTGTTTGCCATCCTCTATACCAAACGCTACTTTTCAGAATGTGAGTGCGATTATAAATGTATCGAAGCCAAATCACAGTGATATTCATTCGCGGCAGATCGCATGTATAATTGATTCAGACGTTTTGATTTTGTTTTCAAAAACGCGGAGGAATAATGACGTCACCTTTTTTAAAGAAAATAAATAATAAACAATACTTACGCTCTTATAATCTGTAGTTTTATGCTGGATTTGGCATTAAAGTAATTATATCTTCCATAATAAGCCAAAAGTTTGGATAAATTGGGTAAATAATAACTTTTGTTGATTATTAAGTAGAAATCATGCAGAACTGATATCCTTAAGACAAGACAATTGAAACTTCAATCAAGATTATTATATACCGTAGACGGCACTATTACACATTCAGCAACGCGCTCTGACACATTCAGACAAGGGCATGTGACTATATGGGGAGCTGACAAATGATAACATAATGATGATTGATAGCGATAGATAGACAGACAGACAGACAGACAGACAGACAGACAGACAGACAGACAGACAGACAGACAGACAGACAGACAGACAGACAGACAGACAGACAGACAGACAGACAGACAGACAGACGAGACAGACAGACAGACAGACAGACAGACAGACAGACAGACAGACAGACAGACAGTACAGACAGACAGACAGACAGACAGACAGACAGACAGACAGACAGACAGACAGACAGACAGACAGACAGACAGACAGACAGACAGACAGACAGACAGATAGATAGATAGATAGATAGATAGATAGATAGATAGATAGATAGATAGATAGATAGATAGAATAGATAGATAGATAGATAGATAGATAGATAGATAGATAGATAGATAGA